>JASDQU011378212.1:14003-24100 GCA_032191745.1 Picea mariana | reverse complement strand
TTGATTCTTGTTAATACCTTTATTGTTTTCTTTCTAACCTTTTGCATTACAGCTGTCATGACTAGAAGAGCCCAACTAGGCATGTAAGTGCTCACTTTTTGCTCACACATTGACAAAAAGAGCACGAACACTTATCACAGGGTTCTTTGAATACAAAAACTAGTCTGTCACTGGAAGGAACAAGGGGCCTTTCCAGCATAGGCTTATCAACCACATGCATCTCTACAGGGTTTAAAGTAACAAAGCCATTACGAGTTAGGAAAGTATCCCAATCGTCACCCTGTAGTTTCAAATGATGGACTAACAACAACCTAATTAACCCATGGTGGAATAAACTAGAATTCAAACACTTCCTTTTATATCTCTTAGCCATCTTATATAAACTCCTTGATAAATAAAATGACATATTTAACTGGAAACTGATAAACTACATGAGTAATATTATATGATAAAGGAAGACGAGGTCGTAGCGGCCTTCACAAGTCATACATTGCTTTAACACAGCTAGTAATCCATGCCATCTATCTTTCAACAGAGAAATTGACATACCTTTGTCGCAACATTGAATTTTTCGGGAGGTGAAGAACAAACCCCATGACACCTCATCCAGATTTGATTTTTTAAACCATTTTTGGCCCGAAAAGGGAAGACCTGTTGCTTCACTTAGGAATTCCTCGGTGATTTCCAATTGAATTTCACCCACTTTAGCTTTGCACCCATCAAACATGAGGGTGAACTCTTGGGCTGCTTGTAAATGATAACCATGAAACTTCTTAAGAAACACAAACCAACCCTCAAGGTCTTCTCTCGCATCATCACACAGTAGAAAAGTTCGGGGATCATTTGGCTCAATCCAGACGACTGGGGCCATGAGCGTTCGAACAAATAGTCACAAGGCAACCAGAATTCACTGTCAGAATAAGGGGTAACATAAACAGAGGAAGGCCAGAGAAAATATCAAAGGAATAAAACCATAGTTACCTAAGCACGACCAAATAAGAGCATATGGGGTTTCAAACCACAAAAAATGGATGTTTTGTGTAATGAATGTCATGAGTACAGAACGAAACCCAAGTCTTTAACTTGGAATGATGGACCTGTCGATTCAAACTGCCACCTCAAACAGAGTACAGAATACGACCGGGTGTGTTTGAATATCATCATTGTGTAAAGAGTGGAGTTGATTTTCTAATGTTACGAGAATAGGTGTTTTACAAACCAAAGCATAATGACAATTTGAAATGAAAAAAGATTTACCAAGAAATATAAATGAAACACACCCATAGTCTATTTCCAATTGATTATTGGTGTATCATTTAAGTACTCAATATATATCTTATAACCTACGAGCAACTTAAAACAACTGTTTTATTGATATAGATAAGCTTCAAAGCAAAACAACATTCCTTAATAGATTTGTAATAACATTTACCCTTCTGGAGAAATAAGCCTTAGATACAATTCAATACAATTATAAGTTTCAATGCTTCATTCATGCTTTCAGTCATGAACGAAGAATGAAAACGAAAATAAAATAGGAACAATCGAAACACCCTTTTATAGCCGAAAAGTCACCTTCAAAAAGAAATATTTGTATGACAAAGCGTAGGCATCTACAGGAATTATTATTTGTCACTTTAAAAGGTGAAAATATTGTGGGGATGCCAACAATGGAGACTTACTGGGAGAAGAAGTTATCTCTACATCACCGATGAGTTCATGTTAGGACTGTTTAGAATGATTACAGATCAAAAACAACTAAAGGACATAAAGCATTCCAAGGATCATTACACAGTCCAGGTTCAGATATCTTCCTGTTCGAATGAAATCCAGTGACAAATTTTAAAAATGAGAGCAACGATGTTCAAGTCAATGGCTCTGATACTGTTGACAGGGCCACTGCTACCAGCAGACATCCATAGCCTTGGCAGGGATGTCAATTAATCCACTCTAATGCCTCTACCCTGTCCAAGAAATTTCAATTCAAAATGAAGGAATCTTATGACCAATATCAAAATTTATACTTGAGAATTTTCTTTAACCTGACATTGCTTCGCTTCCATTGGGCCTATTCAGTACCATGGCAAAGTTTTCTTGGCATCATGTATGCATTTACCCACTTCCAGCAGACTTTTTCAATATCCCAATGGGTTTACAAACACTTCCCACAACTCTTGAGAAATTGTTTACAATTTGATATAATTTTAAAAATATTCGGAAGAGTGGGGTGATGCTGAAAATTCCAGTCTTTAGAACACTTGTTATTTTTCAGCCTTTAATTTTCTGCTTAATTACCTTCATTATGATCTGAAGTTAGTTTCCTGATGAAACCAAAATTTCAAGGACAAGAAGGCATGCTTGAGTTTCTTTCTTTAAAAGCTGGGACATCGTAAAAATACTTAAAGATGATCGTGTCTACTCATAATTATAAAGTGAGACCAGGAAATCTGTTTCAAACAGAAAATTTCTTTAGCTAGTCTATGTTTCAGTAATTCATAGCTGTTGGAAGATTAGTTTTTGTCATTGATGTCAGCCCTAGTCATGGGTTTTGGACCGCAAGATTGATGAAATTATTTGGACATATACAACACCCATGGATGGATAGTATACATCATGTTGTTTCTGCTGGTATGTGTCACATCACGTGGATCCTCATGGTTGAGGATAAATGAATTTTTGAAGATGACAAAGTGAATTGAAGAAGGAAGTACATGTAGGCCCTGAAGATAATTAAAGAAAAGAATTACAAAATAAGAAAGTGTTAGGTCGGACCTAATTTTAAAAGGAAGTGACATAAATGGTATAAATACACATCATTATACATTCATTTGAAACAATTTAAATTTCAGAGCAAATCAGAAGTAAAGAAGGTCGGATTTCAAGTGAGGATGAAGTCTTTTGGTGATGTGTTCTAAGGTATGTTATTTTTAGGTCATCTTACCATTTTTTCTATAACTTTTTTTTTAGAATGATTAAGATGGTGAAATTTCTATGGTATTGAGAAGACATATCAAGGTACATGTGGTAAAAATTTTAGCTCTTTATTCTCTATAATTATGGAGATACACTTTGTGGAAGATAGGGTTTGTGACCAGTCCTGAAGCTAGTCAATAAACAGGTGTTCCGGGTAAAACAGTCATAACTTCTTCATAGAGAATCCAAATGACATGGAACAAATTTCATTTGAAATATTATGGAATTTAGTTTCTTGTGTGAGATTTTCAGAATTGGATGTTAAATATTGAGCACGGGGCATTCTGTGCAAGTTCACTCTCTTGAATAGACCAAAATTGAATAAAGTCTACCATTATTTCTATAACTTATTTTTGAGGAGGATTCAAGGAGTGAAGCTTGGAGGCATTTCAGAGAATACATTGAGTAATTTTATTTTCAGGATCAGAGTACTCCAAGAATTGAATAATTGTAGAAATTGAAGAAGTCTATGGAAGCATTATCAAGTTCTATGTGATGATTGGTTGATGGTGATGATTTAATGTAAAGTTTTATTATCTCTCATATATTCTTGGGTGGAAGGATGGGGAAAGGATGGAGATTTCAACTCTCTCTTGATATTGGAGGATTGTATCTCCCTCTTGGAGGTTTATCCCCCCCTTTACAGNTAACTATTGATTATTTCTCATATATTGTGCATGGTGTATTGTGGTGTATTGGTGTAACTCTTATACTATTGTTCATTGCTCATTGGATATAAATGGTTTAAGTATAATTTGAAAAATGTTTTAAATTGTACTTGATACCGATTCACCCCCTTCTCAGTATCAACAACAACATCGATGCTCTTGAGAGGACCTTAACAGTTGCTTCATAATGATGCATTCTAGCTCCCTTCCACGAACTAGAAGGTGCAAGAGACATAAATTTAACCAAAAAGTAGTGAAAACAAACAAGATGAAAATAACCAAAATCTGAAAATAAATCAAAAATAGAAAAATATGTACAAAAGGTGGATCTGGAACTATCACGAAAAACACCTTTTGAGAGCTTGACCATTCACCGGGAAGGTGTCTGGCTATCCCTCTAAATTCTGTAGGTGAAAAGAGATGGGACCTAGTTTTTCAGCGATTAAGAAGGGTCCCAACCATAGGTTCTGGAACTTGGTATGTTCCCCTTTTCCCTCATGAGGTTTATCCCACTTGAGAACCATATCTCCTACCTCAAAGTTCCTATCTGAGGCAGAATTTGAATCGAACCAGCTTTTAACAATATGTTGATGCTGATCCAGTCTTTCTTTTGCTTATGCTTTTACTTCCTCTAGTTTCAACAAAGCATTAATCCAACTTTCAAGAGGAGGACAATCTTCTTCCTAAACTTTCAGTGATAATTGCAGAGAGGGAAGAAGAACATGAGGAGGGAGAATTGCTTCTCTTCCATAGATGAGAAAGAAAGGAGAATTACCAATAGAAGTTTTCGATGTCACCCTATCATCCCAGAGCACGTTAGAAAGTGCGTTGTGCCAGTTTTTGTGGTTTTCGAAAACTGTCCTCTTGATGATTTTGATCAGGTTTTTATTTGTTGATTCTGCTAAGTCGTTTCTTTGGGGTAATAGCTGGTAGAATATTTTAGTTTTATCCATTTTTCCAAAGAAAAAACACTCATATTGAGGGATAAAAAGTAGGAGGCATTATCGAAGACCAAACACTTAGGAATACTGAATCGAGTAATGATGTTTGAATTAAGGAAAGATATTACCTGACTAGTGTTTACCACTTTTAGTGGTGCAACCTCGGACCATCTGGTAAAATAATCCATTGTTGTAATGATGTATTTATGCTGCTGCAAAGAAGTGGGGTTAATCATCTCTATAATTTCAAGACCCCACTGCTGAAAAGGAGAATCTATCAAAGCAGGCTGCAAAGAGAATGTTTCCTTCTTAACTTGTCCAACAACCTTTTGGAAGATTATGCATTTACGACATAATGCATGGGCATCTTTGAATAACGTGGGCCAATAGTACCTAGCTCTTAATACTTTTTGAGCAGTGGTGTCTCCACCAAAGTTCCCACCAGCTTCTCCTGCATGTAGTTCATATAATACTTTATCTACTTAATCTCTTTCCAAACAACGCATGAGGACATTATCAAAATTTTTGCAGAATAACACGCCATTTACCAGCTGGAAAGGTGCAGATTTTAGTCTTAACGCTCTTCTCTTTTTTGGATCGAGATGATGAAGAGTAGAACTACGTGTTAGATAAAAATTAATGTCATCAAACCAAGAATTAGCAACAACTTGTGTACAACAAGTTTGATTTTGACTATGCTGATTTATAATTAAGACATTAATTTGACTCTGTTACTCTTCAACTGAATCAGCCACTAGTTTGCATAGACCTTGACCTCTGACAATTTGTGTAGGGGTAATTTTGAGGTCATACTCTTATAATGATGTCATCTAGTTTGCCCATTTTGCACCCAATTCCTTTTGTACTAATAAGTTTCTGATAGCAGGATAAGGCACACTGACTTTAGTTCTGGATTTCAACAAATATGATAAAAAATGTTTTACTGCTTTAAAAACTGTATAAGCCTGTTGATCTACAACCGGGTAATCAATATTTGCTCCTTTGAAGGCTGAGCTCATAAAGGAAATGGGTATTTGATTGCTTTTAGTGTTCTTTTGGGTCAACACAATGACATAAAATCGATCATAGGCGAACGTATAAAGAGTGAAATCTTGTGAAAAATCAGGACTCATTAACGAATGAGCCTCCACTATGGATTTTTTGATTGAATCAAAATATTGATTTTCTTGTGGTCCCCAATGATACTGAACATCCTTTTTAATTAAGTTTTGCATTGGCCTTACCATTTTTGAAAAAATCAGGACAAACATTTTGATAAAATTGATCTGGCCTAAAAAAGATTGCATAGGTTTTTTGGAGGAGGGTGGAGGAAGTTTGGTAATGGCTTGAGTTCTTTCAGGATCGATGATCATCCCATCAATGGATACTATGAATCTGAGAATTTTTCCTTGTTCCACTGCAAATATAGACTTCTTAGGGTTTAGAGATATTTCGTAGTTGCAACATCGTTGTAGAACAGACCTAAGGTGAAACAAATGATCTTTTTTATTTTTGAAGAAAACAATAACATCATCAAGATAGAACATTATAGATTGATTGATGAGACCATGAAAATAAATATCCATTGCTCTCTGAAAAGTGGCCTCGGCATTTATAAGCCCAAAAGGCATTTTCCTGTAGGCATAAGTACCCCATGGGGTACGAAAAGTGGTTTTTAATTGGTCTGGGGGAGACACGAGGACCTGGTTGCATCCCGAAAAATCATCTAGTAGCGATAGTCTTTCAGAACCAGATACCCATTGAAGAATTTTTTTCCATTGGAGGAACATGATAATTGTCTTTATTAGACGCTCGGTTCAAGTTCCGAAAATTGATACAGAGTCGAATTTCACCACTTTTCTTCTTTACAGGAACAAGATTAGACACTCATTGTGTGTGTCTTACTGGGAAGATTATCTTTGCATTCAATAGTTTGTTTAGTTCTTTATTGACTGTCAGTTCCACCTTAGGGTGCATCTTTCTCAGCTTCTGCTGAAAAGGTTGAGTCATGGGTTTCATGGGGATGATGTGTTGTATTATGTTAGGGTCAAAAGTTAGGGTCAAAAGTTTTTAAATCATTGTATGTCCAAGCAAAGACATCCTTGAATTCTCTAAATAGTTTTATAAAAGCAGACCACTCTTGCTCGAGACATCTCGTTCCTAGATTAATATATTGTGGATTATATTTAGTCCCTAGATTTACCTTTTCATGAGTCAGGGAATAACTGTTGTCTTACAATTTGCCGATTTTCTGAATTTATCATGCAAATCATAAAACTTTTCTAGTCTTACCACATATTTAGGGATAGAATTTACCAGATACAATGTTGATTCGGGAGACCTCGGGTTTGATATTACCGTAAAATTGGAGATCTTCATTGTGGGTTCCTTCATCAATAACCACACCTTGGAAGGTGTCCTCCATGTGAAAAAAAATCTTGATCTGTTGATCATCATCAAACACTCTCCAGTTAGTGACGTTGTCTGGGATTGATGGTCTAAACAATAACTCAATTGAAAATGCATTTGGAGAAAGACCTTCTGCGGGTAAAAGTTTAGAAGCGAGGTTAGCTAATAAATCAACCTCAAAATTGTTTAATCTCAGAATGGAATTGATGTTAAATGTGGAAAAATTGTGCATTAGATTCCATACCTCGACTTGATAACTTTTCAGGTGCGGTGATAGGAAATGTATGGATTTTCTTACCTATATGACCACAATTTCTGAATCACCGAATACCATTAAGTTCTATACGTTCATATCTACTTCTTTCCTGAGTCCTTGCAAAAGTGCCTCATATTCGACGGTGTTGTTTGTACATTCAAACTCTAAACGACAAGCGATAAATTTTTTATTACCTGCCGGGTCGATGAGTACACACTCCACACCAAATCCTTCTTTGGATTTGGATCCATCAAAGTAAAGTGACCATATCTGAGCTTCGTCGAAAATGTTTGGTGCATTCAGTGAAGCTACTGACTGGGTGCATGTTATGAGCTCTAATTGTTGTTCCAGATCAGTGATGGAAAAGGTTTCAACCATGAAGTTACCGAAGAAGGTGTTCATTCCCTGCATTTCGAGTGAATTAGTGGAAGTAGTAAATGGTTCATTAGAGTCATTCAAATCCATCACGGTTTTCTTGAGGTAACGTTCACAATTAATCCTAATTCTATTTGGTTTTCCATTCTCTGGTAGCCACAAATGAGACTAGTCTATTGCAAAGTATCCATGCAGTTGTTTAGACCAATCCATGCTTAATAATAAACCATAAACTTCAGGGATGTCAACAACAATGATATCAATAATTTGGTGAACCTTAGGATTAGAGGAAAGCCTAACGAGTACATTCTTTAGTTCACTAATTACCTTAACATTTGCCTGGTTGAGCTGAATGATTTTAAGACTAGAAGGTTGAACTTCAGCATTGATTTTTTGGCAAACAAACAAATGAATCACATTTCATGATGCGCTAGAATCTACCATGCAACTATGTACATTTCTATTGAAAATTTCGAAAGTTAATAAAAAAAGTGGGACATTTTTGTGAGTATTAACAACAAAATTCTGCTGATTTTTAGCCATTGTCCCTAAAATTACTTTATTTACATTTGATATAGTTTTTTCAGTGAGGTCCCTTTTATCTGAGGGTTCAGGTGTTGTTTTAGTAGGGACCTTTTGAGTTGTTTTAGGACTAGTTTCTGTAATTTTCTTGCTATTCAGATTGTTGTTTTTACTGTTTTCTGCAATGTTCTGAAGCATTTTCTGCAGAAGAAAAGGAAACTTCAAAAGTTTGTAAACATAAATATTAGCTCTAAGTTTATTTAGGTCTTCGATCAAATCATATTCTAAACTTGGGGTTGCTAAATTCTGTTTTGTTTCAGTTTGTTTAAATTTTTTTGGAGGCACATAAGTACTTATTTCGAAAGAGGTTTTACTCTGAGTTTTTCTTCTAGTGTTGTAAGGATGAACAGTTTCAAAATTGGCTTGAAAAATACTGTCGAAAAAATGCCCGAAGACATTGGGAGATGATTCCTCCTCTTCGACTGTTTCTTCTTCAACCACATCCTCAAAATTCTCAGGGGGGACTAAGTTATCATGTGCTTCAAGGATATTTTGTATAGTGTATTGTAAGCTTTCAAAATTCAGACCCTCAGGGGTTGGGTTTGGTCGGTTTGAGAGAAAAGGTTTTCTAAAAGGAGGTTTGTAACTTCCTTTGCTTGAAGATGCTTCTTCAGCTGATCTCCTCAAGTCTACGACTTGATTTGATAATTTCTAGACAACCTTTTGTAAACTTTCCAAATTTGAGGTTTCTGATTGAGTTTTGGTTTGGGGAGGTCTAAGAAGAATTTCTATTTTCTTCTTAGAAGATGGGGTTATTTATGCCTCATTACTAAGATTATCTTTCAAACTCAATATATATTTTTCGATTTGGATTGCCTCCTCGAAGGCTTCCTGTAACATTGAATTCTTAGACCTTTTAACCCAAATTGCTACATTATGGTGTAGATATTTGGTGTAATATTTCACAATGAGGTTTTCCACAGGCATTGAATCAGTGGGGATTCGATTTTTTAACATGAGGAACCTTTGGTTAAAATATTTTACTTTCTCCTTAGGGTTCATATTTAAGATGGAGAGTTCCATGACTAAGACTTCAAGAGATTTATCATCTATGAACTTCTCTAGGAAACATGACTTGAATTTGTCCCAAGATACAATGGTGTGAGGTTGTTTGGAGAAATACCATGTAGAGGCATTGCCCTCAAATGTTCAAGGAAAAAGTATACATACTACATCTTCATGTTCTACACTTCAGAGTCTAATGGCTAGCATGAATTTTTTTATGTGATCTTCGACGATTTTCTTAGAATTAGGATCAAACTTAGGTAACCATTTCTCTGGGTGTTTTGGTAAAGGGTGTTGGGGTCCATGTAAGACCACATCGTCTTGGTCGAGCCATGGTCTGGCGAGATTTTTTTTATTCACCATGGGTGTAGGTGGTGTCAAAGGCTAAGATGGTTCATATGAAGAGCTACCTTCATCAGATGAATCTCCTTCTGAAGAGGAAGGAGATGAATGAGGTGGTGAAGGTGGGATACCAAATCCTCCGGCTCCAAGAGTAGGGGTATGGTCATGATCTATGGGATTTAAAAGAAGACCAATGCCTTCAAGTTGCTCTCTAATATTAGAGAAATATAGAGGTTGATTTAGTAGTCGACCAGGTTGTCTGATACGGGCCAAAGAACTGTGTGTCCTTAAAAGTGACTGATGAACAATTTCTTGTACATCGTACCCTTGAGGGTTTGGTGTTACTGGCTCAATGGGAATATTGGGATTTTCGTTTGAGGTAGTTGTTGTTTGAGAGGTAACATTATTATCAGAATGAATCCGTGTTACTATAGGGGAGTGAGTGTGTGGGGGAGGAGTCTTGCGACTTCCACGTGCCATAAATTGTATTCAGGGCCTCCTTCTAGAGCCATTTATTGACAAGAGAAAATGTCATTCCGTCAATTG
>JASDQU011378212.1:2712-13675 GCA_032191745.1 Picea mariana | reverse complement strand
CTTCTTTGAAAAAAGCAGATAAAGAAAGCACATAAGATATTTTTTCGTTTTTTCTTTATCAATCTAAACTAATAAGAAAAAATACTATGAAACAAAAATATGTGGATAGTCAAAAGCCAGACCATATATTCGAGTTTCAATGATGAGTAAACGATAGAAAAACATAAATGATCTAACCTACTAGTGAGTTAACGATATGCATCCAAACATCCGCACGATTAGAGAATATCCAACCACCTTGTCCAAGAGGGAAACCTGCAATGAACCTTAAAACTATTCTTAATAAATGCAGAATAATGTGTTAGCAGTTGAGTTTTAATAACGGAATTAATGATACAAATAGTTTTTGTGATATTATGATTGCAAGCGATTACATTAAGATAAATCTATTTGTAACAACGTTGCATTTAATCATTCAACTAAAAATTAAAGAGAAATCCTGTCATTTGAGATGAATAAATGATCACTCTGTTTAATATCTGAAGCATCAAATATGGACGATATTTTAAAAATGAATTATCTCAAAAACATAACAGGTTGTGAAGTCTAAAGCTGTCAAAAACTATTAGTTTATTAGGATAAACAAAGTATAAATGAAAACACCATTTACAGGAAGCTAACGCTAAAATGCAAATTGTTGTTCCATTCAAGTTTGTGAATTAATCGTCCACCTTCATCCCTAGGCCAAGATGTATTCTATTACAAAATAATGTTTATTTAAAGAGTTCAGGTAAACTAAGAATCCTATATTCTAATATAGGATCAAATCCCAAGATGATTTACTAGTTACAAAAATAGAGGGTGATAAAACCACTCAATATCAAACTGTATCTCCCAAAATTGTAAAAGTTTTGTTTCTGTTTTACAAAATGAGCCAAAATAAATGGCTAATTAACTAAGCCTAGAATACTCCATATTTTGATATCACCACAAGATACATGATATCCTGAAAGAAAACGAAATGAAGAAATTAGACATTTACTCAACTAATATTTTCCAAAATTTTACATGAGAATTGACTGGCTACAAAATCTGTTGATTCTATAGCTAGTTTTATTTTAAACAACATAAATCTAATTCAATCCATATTAATTAGAAAAACAACAATAAAAGCACAACTAAGATAACAAAAAATCTTACCTTCCAACTCAATACTAAATTTGACTCATAAAATCTTAGAGTTGATCACTTCTTTGACACACTCAACATTTTTTATTATTACATTTCCAGTCCTTTTCAAGTGTTTTCCTTTCCTTTGTGCACTGATTTTGAGTTAGTGGTTTTCACTTGTTAATGAGTCAATCTGATCTGCGAGGGTCTTGATATTCACTTGAAGGATGGGGACATCTGTGTAATATTTGCCTATCCAATGCAAACACACTTCACACCGTGGATCTGGAATATTTGGTTGAGGAAACACATGACTGTGTGTCAAAACGATACCACTGTTGACCGTGGGTTTTTGACTAAGTTTGATCCCTGAAAAATCTTCGTCATGTTTTAGGCATGGTGGCAGATTATATACAAAATCGTAAGTTTGACTGAGATTCGGTTCAGAGTAACTAAGGTCCTCCTCTACCAGGAACTTTTCAATTTCAGAATTAGAGCTCTCATGGACCTCGATCTCTTTGATCGAGCTCACATGAGATTTTGATTTATTTCATAAGCTCCTTGAGATTAATATCCCATATCTTTTGTTATTAAACCCTATGTTCGAATTCTTCTTTAACAGTTTGCGTGAATGCTTATTTATGGTCTTTGCAATGGTATTAGGGAAAACATACTGCTCATGCCCAGGAGATTTAATTACTCTAGGGTTAGCATCCTGTTGCTCAAACATAGGCTCATCGAGCGTAGCCTTATCACAGGGTTATTTGCATACAGAAACTGGTTTGTCATTGGAAGGAACAGGGGGCCTTTCCAGCATAGGCTTATAAGCCACATGCATCTCTACAGGGTTTAAAGTAATGAAGCTGTTGCGAGTTAGGAAAGTATCCCAATCGTCACCCTGTAGTTTCAAATGATGGACTAACAAAAACCTAATTAACCCATGGTGGAATAAACTGGAATTCAAAATCTACCTTTTATATCTCTTAGCCATCTTATATAAACTCCTTAATAAATAAAATGACATATTTAACTAGGAACCACTAAACTGCATGAGTAATCTTATATGATAAAGGAAGATGAGGCTGTAGCGGCCTTCACAAGTCACAAATTTCTTTAACACGGCTAGTAATCCATGCCATCTATCTTTCAACAGAGAAATCAGCATACCTTTGTCGTAGCACTGAATTTTTTGGGAGGTGAAGAACAAACCCCACGACACCTCATCCAGCTTTGATTTTTTAAACCATTTTTGGCCCGAAAAGGGAAGACTTGTTGCTTCACTCAGGAATTCCTCGGTGATTTCCAATTGAATGTCGCCCACTTTAGCTTTTCACGCATCGAACGTGAGGGAAAACTCTTGGGCTGCTTGTAAATTATAACCCTAAAACGTCTCAAGAAACACAACCCAACCCTGATTTTGAAGGTCTTCTCTCGCACCATCACACAGTAGCAAAGTCTGGGGACCATTTGGCTCAATCCGGATGATTGGGGCCATGAGCGTTTGAATAGACAGTCACAAGGAAACTATAATTCACTGTCAGCATAAGGGGTAACAGAAACAAAGGAAGGCCAGAGAAAATATCAAAGGAATAAAACCACATTTACCCTAGCATGACCAAATAAGATCATATGGGGTTTCAAACCACAAAAATCAGGCATTTTGTGTAATGAATGTCATGAGTACAGAACAAAACCCAAGACTTTAACTTGGAATGATGGACCTATCGATTCAAACTACCACCTCAAACAGAGTACAAAATACAACCGTGTGTGTTTTAATATCATCATCGTGTAAAGGGTGGATTTGATTTTCTAAAGTTATGAGAAGAGTTGTTTTACAAACCAAAGCATAACGACAATTTGAAATGAAAAAATATTTACCAAGAAATATAAATGAAACAAACCCATAGTCTATTTCCAATTGATTCTTGGTGTATCATTTAAGTACTCGAGATATATCTTATAACCTATGAGCAACTTAAAACAATTGTTTTATTGATATAGATAAGCTTTAAATCAAAACAACATTCCTTAATAGATTTGTAGTAACACTTACCCTTCTGGAGAAATAAGCCTTAGATACAATTGCAATACAATTATAAGTTTCAATGCTTCATTCATGCTTTCAGTCATGAATGAAGGATGAAAATGAAAATAAAATAGGAACAATCGAAACACCCTTTTACAGCCAAAAAGTCACCTTCAAAAAGAAATATTTGTATGACAACGCGTAGGCAGCTACAGGAATTATTATTTGTCGCTTTAAAAGGTGAAAGTATTGTGGGGCTACAAACACGCATCCAAGCCATTTATTTATATATATCGAATAATTGGCCATGGGAATGACCAATGGAATAAAGAATGGTGTTGAGCAAAGTGGTGAAGGAAATATGACATGTGTCTCTAGTATTCTTAAGCTTACCAATTAGGTTTCTAATTTCATTAGACATTGATAATTTTTGTGTTTGGGTCTTGTGGGGGTGGTTGGAAGTTAGAGTTTGGGTTTGGATCAAGGTTTTCTCCATACTAGTAGAATAAATATTTCATTTAAACAATAGCAATTTTTTTTTACAAACTATTTAAATTTTATAATTTAATGAATATAAAAGTGACATTTGGAATAAAAACTACTCGACAATGAGAACTCTTCTATCGAAAAGGTTGAATTCTAGTGATGCCAACCTCCCTGATACTTATCCTTGTCATATCAAGGTAGAATTGATAAGAATATTTCGAACCAACAAGGTCGAATCGATTAGATAAAAGAGGAGAAATGACACTGTCAGTAGGAGAAAATACATGTAAAAAGGTCATTTTAAAATTATTGTTTTAGGTAGTGGAACACACACACATTAGTCACATGTGCACACTATTAACACATGCACATATGTTTTCCAAATAGATGAAAATCCATGTGGAGGGAAATGTGGAGGCGAATATTGTAACCCCAAGGCCAAGCCCCTGCTGAATTGTAATTATGTTTATAGGCTGGTGAGCCAAGTGTTTATAAGCTGTAAGACTTATGTGTTGTTTAGGCTGGAGGGCCAGATGCTAAGGCCAATGAACCTGATTTTTTATATGTAAATACTCACATCATTAATAAAATTACATTTCTGCATGTAGACTGACCATGAAGAAAGAGTTATGGGGTACTAAGCTCCACTAGGTAGGGAAAAGGAAGGGGCTAAGTGTCTAGGATTAGGGGCTAAGCTAGGGGGATTACCTCTAAAGGAATAATATTATATTATTATTTCCTAAAGGCTAAGGTTTGAAATAACCTATGTTTTCCTAAGTTCCTGGGGAAAGGTAATGAGTGTTAAGTGGAGCTCATGCAGCTTTAGGAAGACATGTGTCAACCTGGGTGCATGCAGGTTTTAGGTGGGAAATTCAGCTCGTTGGGGGTTTCGGCATCATTCTCACCACTCTCAAGATTCTCGCGACAATTGCCACTCGGGAGGTCATCCATACTCCCCACTAATGCACGCACTAAGATAGGGAAAGTCTCAACACAACCAACCATTTTCCTCCATCGTCGATCTCTACAACTTCTGAAACCCACATACCCATGTCATGAAGCTAACCATTTTTCTTGTGTAGCACAACACGATTGCATAGTGTCTAAGACATATTGCGCCTTAGCCTTTTACATTACTACTTGCATTTTCTCTTGACTGGTGCGGCTTGTTTTCATTACCAGAGCCTGTACCCAATTTTTGTTGCAGAGGTTACCTGCTCGACTTAGGATTGAATAGAAGACACAGGTTGTTAGGCCTCTAAGCAACTCTCTCTAGGTGAGAGAGTGTACTGAGGAAGTGAGTTCCCCTAGAGGGAGTCCTGTAGTAGCTACAATAATTTGAGACTTCCTGTCCATCTTGTTGCCAAATCCCTAGAAGAGAGGTGGACAATGGATGGACTTGTGTTAGTGAAAGTGTACACTCCTAGGGTGGGATAGGCATGTGGGCAATGAGGGTTTGTGGGTTGTGGGCGTAAGTGGCTCATGGGAGAAAATCCTTCCTATTGATCTGTGCAACTTTCCTGTTGTCCTTGCCAAGCCTAGGAATCCCTTGCTCAGTGGATTTTAGTCCCAACTTGTGGGTGACCCACTGCTGAGCATGATGAAAAGTGTGGTCTAAGGCTAGCAGGTTTGTGGAAGGTCTACACACAGTTGGTGGTCATCTATTAAAATATAAGTACCTTTTTCCAAGTTTGGTTACATGTTGTGTATTGTATATGCTATTATATTTATGGGTTTGTCTATGATTACTGCATGTATGCTCTTACTTTTATTTATGAATTATGTTGTGTGATAGCAGAACGTAAATCATCTGTTAAATATTGGTATTTGTTATTGTTGCTTCTGCAAGAATATGTGTATGTACAAAATGTTTATGTCTGGTTTAAATGACATTAGATAGATATGTATATAAATTTATACGTGTATGATTGAGAATGTTAATTTGCTGAGGTGATGTTTCTTGACCTGTTGATGGTGATTAGGAATGTCACAATAGATCAAAGAAGAAAAATAAAGATACAATTGTTTAGGTAGCGTTACCTGAAAAAGGTTTGAGGGCCGGGGACGTTACATATATGGTGAGTGTGTGGAGGTTCATCAAGAGTCAAAGAAATTCAAATAGGAATGCATGCATGTTCCTAGAGCATGTGCATGTTCTTGAAATTCACAATGAGCATGTGTTCCTATTGCAACAATTTCAAAAAGCAACTTCATGCACCTACCCATATGTTTTTTTATGGGTACACATAGTGCTTTTAATGAGAGTCGCTAATTCTATAATATGTTGAGTTTTGGTTTTAAGGTAAGGGTTTTTAGAGTTTATAATGGAGAGTATTAGTCTTTGATTTTTTGATAGGCTTGATATCCTTCCCTATGAATGATATTTTTATACTTGTTTAGCCACATGGAGTATTGTTATATTCCATTGAACTTTGGGTTCCCATTCTTCTTGGATTCTTCTCCTCTAACTATTGAGTTGTCATTTAAGTTTAAATGTTTCACAATATGGCTCCTTTTTTATTTCTTGGAGTTAATATTCTGCTCTGATGCTTATATGTTTTATTCTATTTAATATATGTCTGTAAGTGTGATTGGCCTTGAAAATTAACCCATTGTTAATAGATTGATGAAACATATGTATGTGGAAGTTTCTATACATATTCAGATTGGGTTCCCCTCTTCGTTCTGTAGTTGTTGTCAACTTTTTTCTTGTTCATTCAAGGCTTGTCTTCAATGTCTTAGCTCATGATCTATCTATCTTTAAGCTAGTCCATGTGCTCAGGATTTTTCTATCTGGGCATTAGAGTTGTGGGGGAGGCAATTTATATCATTGTCATATCTTATTTATGTTATCATTTTTTTGTGAATTGAAAACTCATTTTAGTGATTATTTATTTTATTTATTTAATGTAACATTTTAAAAAGAAGAACGAACTCTCAGAAGATTCATAGTGAAATTGGGTGTTGGACAAGACCTAAAGTCCCTTCCTTGTATAGATAATTTGAATAATTCCTCTAAGTGTAAGGATTTTTGGTTCTCATGTTTTCATGCCTACTAAAGTTTCTTCAAATATCCTCATTAGCTTTCGTATATTTATAGTAATGATAACAATGTCTTACTACTTGGGTGTGTGTCAAACTTGGAGTAAGTTAACATCATAACAAAAATACCATCTTTTGCAATGAAGAATTTGATATGAATTTAGAAAAAATCAAATATAACTATATTTCCACCTTGATTCAAGTTTTATGCATGTTGAGAACAATGCCCTTTGAGTCTTTGACCAACTTTGAATCAAACCCAAAAGTTGATTAGAGTTCTAGATCGATAAGAACTTTGATTTCTTATGTCGACAAATTATGGAAACCAAGTTACATGACTTTTATAACTTACACGAACATTCTTCAATGCTAAACATTCTTTTATTGGTAAAAGAAATGACAAACTTAATGAAAAGTAGGCAATGAATGATGTTGCTTAGACATAACTTATCAACATTGCATATTGGTTGGTGAGGCAAAAAGTTGACTCAATAAAAAGAGGTGACATATCCAAAATGATAACAAAGGAGGCTAAATGTTTTACAAAATTTATTTTTTTCTGAATTGTCATCATGGGAATGACCATACAATCTTGGATTTGATAAAATTATTGTTTTTAATGTAGAAATGGGTTCATCACCCTCAAATAATACAATATTAACATTTAACATTTGCAATACTATGTTATAGAAAGATTTTCCTCACCTCATGCAACTTGCTGAGAAAGCCTTTTTCATTTCCCTATGCAAAATTGAAGTCCCCTTTTACACTTCCTAGAGATAAAAATCATATTTTTCCACATATACATGCCCTATAAGTTATACAACATGCGCATACGTAGGTTGCACCACTACAACTCACGTACATCGAGTTTGGTGCTCAAAATTAAAATTTGTGTCAGGTTTCCATGTCAAACCACGGTATCCATGATCCTTGACCTTCCATATAATCGAAATGTTTCAAATCGGCCCTTCAGTTCCATTTGAAGGCTATAAATGGGCCATATTCAAATAGTGGAAAAGGGAGAAGAATTCAAATTTTGAGAGCAAAGTTACTCTGGAGAAATTATTCACTTCATATTGAGCCTGCATTTCTTTGTCCTTTAAAGTCTAAACACATTGTTCAACCCCCAAGCTCTTCCTTCTTTGATGGAAAGCCTCATTGTCTCTCTTATGTGAGCTTGCCTTTGGTGGAGGATTGAAGTGGTGGAGGCCCAACTTGAAGGGACTTAGTTTCTCGGTTCTGAGACGTACCGACACAAAATTTTGTCATTCATACACTTTTGTTGATCATATCTTAATAGAAATACTCTTTTCTCATCCAATTAATATCTTGCAAATATTTAAATTGTTATTCCATGGGTGTTGTGGGTGGGAAATCCCTCCTATGGACTAGCACTAAGGGTTTTATCATGCATGTAGAAATGACCTAAAGATTCTTACTTTTTACCGTCATTCCATGCCTAGACCGCCATTACTCATATGTAAATACAAGGCTCAAGAGATTAAGTTGACGTAACTTATTCTTCATGTTTGATGTCAATCCATTTTCGCGCTTGGTTGTTCTTTGAATGCAACTCTCCTCCCAATGCTGACTTGCATTCACTAAAGACAAACAAAGAACTCCACATGCATTTGATTTATGAATTAACGGGTTAGAGATTTAATCAATCATACAATCAATATTCTAATAATGACACTCATATGGTGAGACAGGAAAATAAATTCTTTTATTAACTTCACAATGATACCTTACAAGGATAAAGTTGGCTACTGCTCCTCGATCCTGGTCCTGGGCTCTTCTTCCACTGTCTTCCAACTGCTTTGCTCTATACTTCTCTTTGCACAAGGATGGCTAAAGGTTGGGACAAAGGGAATGGTCAATCGAGTATAGTTTCTTTACTATGATTCTCCTTCTTTCAAATGGGACCCGTAACCCTTCTTTTATAGGCTAGAAGAAGCTAGGTATTTGGTCAAGTGATCGGCCATGCATGGATGAAAGGCTTAGTTAACTTACCCAAAGCTGTGTGTTCCGTCAACAACTTTCATTTTTCCATGCTTTTGTAGGTACATGCGGGATGTCTTGGTTCAGCTAGCATGTACACACATGTAGTAATGGAGCAGGGCACATGGGCCTTTACAAAAGGGGTTTTTAAGAAGAGTTGTTCAACAATGTTTTGGCAAAGAAGGAATCTGAGAAGGCCCGATGCCAGGTAAGCATGTCTAGTGAAAATTAGGGTTATAATAGATGCCCCCTAATGTGTGAGGTCAGAAGAGCATCTGATGGCTGAAATACATTAACAGTATTCAACAACATTCCAAACAAGTAAGCCTAGGCACCAGAAATCGGGAGGCGTCATCTGCAAAAAAATAATTGTCTCACCGAGGCGGGCATACCCATGCTCGGGATAAAATAAAATCATGGCTACCAATCAAATACACTATAGATCCATGTCAGATAACTATATAAAGTGTAGCTGCGAGCAATACACAGTGGAGCTACATCTCAAAATAAAAAAGATAGACATGTAGAGTATCCATCTTCTAGAAGCTAATAAGGCCTGATGGATGGAGATGAGTTCTTCAGAGCTCGAGCAACAACTTCAAAATCTTCAAAAATCAGGTAGGAGTGAAATATGAGTGTACGAATTCACTACCCAAAGGTCTTCGACGGATCTCCGGTCATGAACTAGAGAATCTTGATGTTTAGACTGAAGGCTTCATTGATTTCGAACAAAGACTTGATTGGACTTTTGGGATGGCCAGGCATGAGGGCAAGAGACAAACTGTAGAGGGGCTGACTTAGGCTTGGTAAAAACTTTCCTTGGACAATAGCACGACAAATGATGAGACTCAGGCAACATGGCATTAACATAAGTTTATGAAGTAGGAGACAACGCAAACTCTCCATATGTTTGGAAGAATAACCAAATGGAGGAGGACACAACTCTATGTAGCAAGAACAACTTCCTAAGGTCATATTAAATCCTAGAGTTTCATGAACAAACAAACATATGTGCTTTATCCAAGGGTGACTCATTATGCTGCCAATACAAAGAAAATACTTTTCCCTTCCTCTTTTTGGGGTATATTTGATTTTTTTTTGTCTTTTTCAATAATTTTGGAAAAATTATAAAAGAATGTTACGTTACAAAGGAGGAAAGAGTGTCAGAAACATACAAGTTCAAGGCACAAGGACAAGACTGATGTTCAAAGAAAGGACACTCGGGAAAAATCCCTCCTGGGACCAAAGGTGTCAAGACGCAGAGGCAAAGTGCTACAGGGCTTGTGTATAAGGCATGCTTTACATGGTTCAATTGAGAGAAACATTTAGTCGGCATTAGAACAAAGATGCAGGTATGTAAACATGGTTAAAAACACACACAATGGTAACATCCTTCGATGTAAGTTTAACGAGCCCAGAGAAGGTAAGCTCGACGGTTTTTCATATTTAGAAAGTCTGAAAAACGTAAAAGGAGACTCCACTGGGGTACCTTTTCGAAGGTAGTCTAGTCAGTCGGAAAAAGGGGTAAATTATCACTAAAAAGACGTCTATTCAAAACCATTTTAACGAGTGTGATAAAGACAAGATCAATCGGCCATTTTTCATTTTTAAGGAGTTTGAAAAAAGATTAACTATGGACTCCATTAGGAATGTTCTTCTGAACCATTTTAACGAGTGTGAAAGAATAAGGTCACTCGATGATCTTTTCAATTTTAGGAAGTATGAAAATATCTTAACTATGGACTCCGTGGGGGTTACTTTTTCGTACATTTAGTCCCTCAGGCCCGAAAAATGGTTAAAATGATGCTTGGGGGTACTCTTCTAGAGAATTGAAGTTCCTTAGAGTATACCTTTGTTCGTACAGTTGATCGTCCAGACTGAAAAAGGGGTAAACTACTGTCGGATAGACGTGACTTCAAATTTCAGTTTAACGAGCGTGAAAGGCCACAAGATCACTCAACAATCTTTTCATGTTTAGAGGTTTTGAAAAGGGCTTAAAAGAAGCCCCGTTATGTTCTGGGAGTCACGTGGGTGAGGTCAAGAGTCATGCAAATGAGGCTCAAACGTGTAATCATGAAAAACAAAAAGGACTCCTGAGCCTACATTCTTTAGTGACAGCATGGACACCATAATGCAACCAGGATCTGCCTAGGGCATCCATGTTTCGGTAAGCTCTACCACCAAATCGTGACACTTATAAAGCAACAATGATGGTTCTGTGTCACAACCTGATGGGATCAATCCTATGGAAAAGGGATAAACGCAACGAGATATAAAAGTAGGGGGTGGAAA
>JASDQU011378211.1:11171-24046 GCA_032191745.1 Picea mariana | reverse complement strand
AAATAAAATGCTAGAAATGGCAGAATAACAGTAATATAACCAGCATAATCTCCACAATAACAAAGAAATAATATGAGAACAACAACTGAAATAGCAATTTGATTCAGAAAGCAATGTTCACAGGCCTCTTCAAGGGGGCAACCTCCAGTCGAGCAGCGCTCTGTTACAATAACCTCCAAGCTAGGGTTTTCATACCCTCGACCCTTATTTATACTAAATATGTCTATTAAGAGAAGCATATAGAGAAAGATCTTTCTAGAAGCGGAAGCTTCTATTAGGTCTTCTTACATCTGCCTTATTCTATTTTATTTAAAGGCCTTATTAATATTGACCTTTATTACATCTGAATACATTGATCTACCTATGTGCGGGTTAGGACCTTAACATGAACATCTTCCACTGTGTATGATGCTTATGATGAGGGTATTTCAAGTGTGATAACACCTATGCATGATGAGGATTAAGCACCATATCTCATTTATGATGTTGATGATGATGAGGATGTGATTGTACTTGGACATGGTGGTAAAATTGAACAAAATCCGTTAGTGCTGCGCGATTTCGAGGACCAATTATTGGTCAAGGAGCAACATATTGTGCAAGTTTTTAAAATGGAAGATAGTACTCATAAGTTTATTGAATGTTATGATCCAAATACTCAAAATATCATAAAATAATATAAGTACACACCATGTACAGAATGTCAACGTGGAGCAAAACTCCAATATCGATAAGTTACACAATAACTCCTTAAAGAATAGGGGAACCCCCTCCAAATAACCAAATACATTTCATACTTCACAATTCACCCTCTCAAAAATGAATACATGGTCTCTTATATATAGCTATTCACACATGCACATGATGCCCCTTTATCACTAGGTTGACCCTACTACTTATGTATTTACAGATTACATGTACATTTAGGCCCATATATGCCCCCCCCCTTAGGGTCATATCATATACATTTAGCCACATAGATGCCCTCCTTGGGTCATAACATAGTACCCTCCTTAAAAAATATTTGTCCTCAAAGCTTTGCATTTAAAGGCTTCACATGTGATGAAACCAAGTAATATTATTTTCTTGTGTTCCTGCTTTCTTCATTCCATTGTTGATGATCTATCCATCCAAAATCAATTATTTTCGGTCTTAATCATTGGTGTCTAGTTGTTGAATAATTTTATTTCCTTTGATTCCATGTATTTTTGTTGAATCTTCTCCAATTTGTAGTCGTTGTTGATATCTGATAATAGCTTGTTAAAGAGTAGTTTGGTGATGCCTTGTTCCATGAATGTTGACAAGTATTCCATCTTCTTCCTTCATAATGTTGATATTTTTCTTCTTGTCTTCCTTGAAATGTTTCTTGGTAATGAGGGTGTCGATATGGTTTCACATTTGATGGTCTTCCTTCGCTCTACACATGAATTTCATCTATCTTATTTTCAACGATAATGGAATCCTCGATCATATTTTCTTTTTCTTTGATTACTCTAGCCTTTGAAATAATACCATCATATTTTGCACGTACATCCTCTATATGGACTTCAACTTCTTCAAGTATCTTCTGTTGACCTTCTTGAATCTTGTCTTATTTATCCTTTTGAAGCTGCAATGTGATCCCATCTAACAAATTTTGACGTCCTTCTTCAATTTTGGCTTGTATTTTTGGTTTTACCTCATCAGTATTTAAGGATTCCTCAACCTTCATGCAAATTTCATCTTCTAGTATTTTGATAGATTCTTCATCCAACATTCTTATTTCTTCTTTATTTTGACAATTATTCTTTTCTTCTTTGCTTCTTTCAATCTCTTAACCTTATCCAATAGTTTATTACTATGGCTTCGTAATATACATATCTCTTATCTTCTTTTTCAAATCTTCCCTTGATTCATCGTTTTCCCGCTTGCCTTTGATAGTATTTTCTTGATTTAGGTTCTTAACCTCTTTAAGAAGTGATTCATTAAGGGATATTATCTTATATATATCCTCACCCTTATTCTTAATCTCTTTCTTTGCTTCTTTTAATTCATCTTGAATTCTATACATTTCCTCCATTTTTGTATCCCTAATCCATTTATCTGAGAAGAGTTTTTCAAATTATTCCCATGTGGAGTGGAGTCTAGTATCTTCATCAAGGCTTGTCCACCACTTATGAGCTTCACCTAAAAAATAAAACAATAACCCACAAGGACCTATACAAAACCTCATACAATATTCCTTTACCATCCTCAACCATTCCTTAAGATTGATTTCATGTTATCTTCATATCCACTAAAGTTAGTTATTGTCATTGATTATTAATTGAGGTCTAACCCCAATCCTTGACTTCCAACCTCCGTATATTAAGGATAAATGTCTCAAATAGTTATAATCTTTGTTCCAATTTGCTATTCTATGTTTTATCTTTCCAATGGATTTTGAATCAACTCAATCAAACATTCCAATCAAAATTTATGATAGTTTTAAGTGAAAATACCTTTGAAACCCTGATTTGCAGTATGTCCTTCTTGCCGACCTTAATTATGATGTATCTCTGCAATTTTTTCCCTTGTTAGTCTAAAATTGCGACCTATAGTACTTTGAAATTTCTTCTCAACAATGCCATAGGTCTAACCAAAATTGTATGTGCCAGGTGGAAGTTACGATAACTTCCCCACACCTTGTTGAGTTTTGGCCTTTCCGGTAGAGAGCACTTATACAGTGTGCCCTGTGCACAATAATTGATATAAAATTATGAATCTTGTACCAGAAATACTATGGCATGTCCACTATTCAATTCAACTAGTCTCACTCAATTTTGATCCTCTATGAATAAGTTATGGTTGTTTTACCAGGAAAACATGTTTGAGACTAGTCAATAGGACTAGTCATATACCCTATATTCCATAGGGTGTATATACAAAATTAGGATGAAACAGAAGATGAATTGTTTATCATAGATACATTGATAATTTATATAAATATACTCTATATTTCAGGGTCTTAAACATTACATAAAAATTTTTATAGAAAAAATTTCACGATGACTAAATTCAAGATGATTTTAGAACCCTATCTTACATAGGATATATCTACAAAATTATAAGGCCTAAGGAGATGAAAATTGAATCCCATATACCTTGATCCATCTACTAAATATCCTCCAAGGGGTTCCTTTTGAAATGTTGTATAAAAAATGTTAGAGAAAAAATTACTAGGTGTCTCATATGCAACAACGAAACCCCAAGACCTTGAGCTATGATATCAAATGTTATGATCCATATACTCAAAATATCATAAAATAATAGAAGTACACACCTTGTATAGAATGTCAATGTGAATAACAACTCCAATATAGATAATTTACACAATAAATCCTTAAATAATAGGGGAACCCATCCAAATAACCAAATACCTTTCATACTTCACAATTGACTCTCTCAATAATGAATACATGATGTCATATATATATATTCACACTTGCACATGAGACACCTTTATCACTAGGCTGACCCTATTACATATGTATTTACACATTACATGTACATTTAGGCCCATATATGCCCCCCCTTGGGGTCATTTCATATATGTTTATCCATATATATTCCCCCCTTGGGTCATAACATTGAAGATCTTATGTGGAAAGCTCAGATGGAGGATATACAAAAATGAGTTCTAGATGGGATCACTAGTGCTCAATTACGCATCATCAAAGAATCACTAGAGCAGATGAAATATGATTACTTGCACTTGCTCATGGACAAGGACCTTTCTCTTAAGTTCGTTAAAGAAAATAAAAGGGAGATTGAGGAGGTTCATTACCATCTTAGTTTGGCACACTCTTCATTGAAAATAGTTGTGACATATGAGGGTGTGAGTGGCACTCATGATCTGAGGGAGGAGCCTCTTGTGATGATCTCGCACGACGAGCATTTAGAGTTGCAATTGTTTGAGGAGAGGTTTACACAAAGATTTTTGACCATGCACCTATTTTGCATTACAGGGATCATGAGTAGTTTATTATGGCTCAAGGATTAACTACATAGGAGGTAGTTAAGTAAATTCCTTATGGACCAGCCAACAAGTAAATATATGCATGAGTTGATCGAGGGATCGAGTATAAGAAAGTTGTGGATATATCACTCTAGGATCCATGTTCAATTGATATTAGTAGAGTGATTGATATAGTGACACATATAAGATACATGATGGTACATGAGTATACAGTGGTGTTCACTGGTATACAGTAGTATACATCTATGTAAGGTGGTGTGTAGTCGATTTTTGAGACGTTTTCCCAGGGGAGACCTCCATACAAGGGCTTCAGACATATCATTGAGTTTAGTTCACCCAGTATTGATGAATGGATGGACAAGCTTCATGATAATGATCTTGGGTCGGGCTATGACCTAGATAGGGATAGGAAATTTGACAGGAGAAATATTTTATATTGTATCCATGTGAGCAGTTTGAAGTATGTACAGAAACATCAAAAGGATATAAGTAACACATTGGATTGGCTCATGGGTATTTCAGTCAATTAAAAGTCCCATCTTCTGGTGGAATATTCCAAGGATTGGTTTGCTTGTGAGTTGATGGAGGGTCACATTTAAGATGACAGGTATAGAGTGGTGGATGACATCATCTTCTATCGAGGTAGCATATACTTAGTCCTTGAGTCCACACTTAGGGAGGATATCATGAGAGATATCCATGATACACCCTTGGAAGGACATCATGGATACTTCCAAACTTATTAGTAGATCAAAGAGAATTTTTGGTGGAAGGGACTAGAGGATGATGTGTGGAGACATGTGAGAGAGTACATGACTTGTCAACATAATGAGTTAGGGCATACCTATCCATTAGGACTATGGAATTCTACACTCATTTTAGGATAGAGGTGGGAAAGAGTGTCAACATATTGTGGTTTTGATCTACCACATGCGCATGGAAGGGACTACATTTTAGGGACTTCATTAGAGTATGAGGCGTTGTGGTTAGCATAATGGTTCTTTAGGGAGGCATTTAGGCTTCATAGGTTTCCTGAGTAAAATGACCCTGATCAGGAAAGTACAACTGTCAGGATAGTTTGGCAGGAGCCGAACAAATTAATAGACATAGAGTCGATCCCTAGTACTTGGCTTCCATGACTAGATGATGGCATACCAGGAAATTAGCTCATTTTGACTCTGAGGGTTACCAATATGGCATATAAGAAACTAGCAAGTGTTGGGAGTGTTGGAATTCCAATTTGGTGGTGGGATCCGAGAATTCATCTAAGTTATAGATTGATTCATATGAGGATGACGATAGACATAGTTGTGGTAGTGATTGGTTTATTTTATTTTTGGGATGTGAGTAGAAGGGATGTCGAGACTTACTCTATATGGAAGGATAGACGCAAGGCCGGTCATGGATTTGTAGGCTTAGATTTCACTGAGACACCTTCATAGGCGAGAATTCAGGATGGTGGTTTTAGTCCCTTCAGGGAGATCATCTTGGGGTTCTAGGAGAGGAATATGTAGAATGGGTGCATTGGTCCAATGGTGAAGAACAGAGTGGTGCAACATGAACATGGTGGTACCTTTCTGGAATCAGTTTGGGACTTTGGGATTACATTGTTTGACATTTCGGCTAGTATTAGAGAGGAGAGCACTGGTTTTTACTTTTCAAAGTTTACTTTTGGGAGGCTTATGAGTGGTTTCTTGGAGGATTTTTCTTCTGAGGAGTTGACTGAGTCTATGCATTTTATGATTTTTTGTATTATTCAGATACGTGAAGTTGATTCTTGTATTATCACCTTACATACCAATGCTATGAGTAGAGGGTGTTTCATGTCATATAGGCTAGTTTGGGATCCTAGTGACTTTACCATCAATGGGATTCTTGTGTTCGCATGGAGGTACTTTGAGGAAGAGAATTTTGGAGGTTTTTTGAACGATGATCGGACGATGGAAGTAGGCTGGGGGTGCTGAAGTATTAGGCACATTCCCTTTAGTACTTGGAGAATAGGTGTTGTGTATTCCCTGTCAATTTGTGACCACATAGACTTCTCTGCGATGTCTAGTTTTAGAGTTGGTTTAGTTGACTTCACTCGAATACATTTTTTGGATATGTTCCTCAATAGTGGGGACGATTCGTTGAGGCATTACAATTTGCAGATGCAGGTGTGGAGGATGAATTTTAGGCAGGGGGATCATATATTTATGATTAGAGTGGTGCAACGACAAAAAGATGGGTGCTTTTTTTATAGCATGGGACCCTGGGATTTTAAGGGTTGATATTTCAGAAGCAGATACAGATGGGAGAGAGAGATAGTACTTTCAGGAGCCTGTTCATATGGCTTAGTGGATCAGTTTCCTAGGTGTGAAATTCTATGAGGAGTGTACTGAGTCTACTAATAGGTTACCTTCAAGGGGCCCCTAGTGTTGGCACATCGCAAGACAATATGGTGGGAGATATGTGCTCCACATATTTTAGATGGATTTGGGACCCAAGGATCATCATTATATTAAGATTAGATCAGTTTGGTATTATTATGAGTGTGATGGCATTACTTGAGGACACACAATATTTGGGAAGGTAGGACTTCTCATGTCACCATTTTTGGATTCCCCTGATCGGTAGCGGAGATGACTTCTGTGGCTCGTCAGTGAAGAAAAAGGGAGTCAAAAGGGGTTATTTAATGTCACTTAGTTAGGAAATTTTATGTATTCAAAGTGGCATTAAGGAAATAAAGTAACTTTAGATTAATAAGTTACTTAACCATTAATAAAGTGACTTTTAATATTAAAATGAAAATTGGGGAGAAAATGAGGTTAGAGCTTTATTTTCTCAAAAAGGGGTAAATTTCTAGAAGGAATGGAAAAAGGATAAAAGGAGGGGTAGAGCTTCATTTCGGATTGGAATTTGATCTCTCATTTTGGAAGTGCTCTTGGAGCCATTTTTTATTTATGGTTTAGCAAAACCATTCTAATATTGGTTTGGTTTCGGTGGTGCAATATCCACCCTAAATAGACAAGAGGGGAATCCACCCATGATTTCCATCAGATCCTAGACAAGAGGGAAATCCAAAAATCCAAGAGGCATCCTCACTGGTTGAATGCCAGTAATCCTGCAAGGCCCCACATGATGCACAACCTTGTCCCGCAAGGATATATGTAAGAGGGTTTCGTGGATCCAGAAAGATATTTTTGTCAGATTCGTGAGGGTATCTCTAGGCTGGAGGGACATTTGCAATATGGAGCAGAGTGTAGTAGAGCTAGGATAGCCTTGGAGCAATTGGCATCATTACTGGGTTTCTTGTTTGTTCTCTGTAAGTAGATATTGCAACTGCTTTGAAGCCATTAGATCTATGTGTTTAAGAGGGTTTGCTACTATTGTTACAACCAATAAAAATCTTATACTATTGTGATTTATATTTCCACACCATAATAAGATGCCATGGTTATCGTCTCTATTCTCTATGTAATGGTTGCATGTATCATGTTTGACAATATTCATAACCTTAAGACATAAGAAAATTGTCCAATATCCTTAATGCAAAGTGTTTGACAAAAATGAAATATAAAAAAACAATATTTTGGGACAACTAACATAATATTTTCATCCATCTTAGTTGGGACATTACACTTACGTGGATTTAAATTTTATAAGGAATTATTCATTTAAAAAAACATTAAAAAATATATTATATTAAATTATTTGAATAAAATTAATTAACTTAACTTTCAAATAAAAATTAATTGATAATATTAAATCATTAAAACTTTAAAATATTTACTATTTTCTAACCTTTGTAAAAAAATGTAAAACTCTAAATTAAGAGAATATAATTCTGCTTCATTTTATATTAATGAAGAATTAATTGATAAAAAAAATGATTGGTTTCATTAAACCAATTTCGATTTAATCTCAACAAAGTGATACAAATTACATCATCTTAGATATTATCTATATAGTGTAATGTTGATGAGATACCTAATAGCACAATTATTGCGTGAATCCATAATTAGTTATGGATTCCCTAAAAACTTATGATAAGTGAAAATTTGTGTTTTTCTAATTTATGATTCTAGATATTATGTTTTTTTTGTTCAAGATATTAAGTTTTTTGTTCTCATAAATATGTTAGTGAAATATTAAAAAGTATTTTGAAAATATTTGCATTCATTATATGCAATATTGAAAATAGAATAGAATAGATTTTCCATAGAATTACAAAATTGTTAAAAACAATATATTCATAAACTGATATCATTTATTTTAAAGATGTTTTAATTTGTAAATTAATTTTTTTTTTTTTTTACAAAATATTTAATATAAGTATTTATTTGTTTTGGTTTTCTACAACATATTTAATTTAATTATTTATTTGTTTTGATGAAAATTTTAAAAGTTATATAATCTATTTAATATTCATGTTGAATTGAATGAGTTCATTGAATTGAGAGAAGTTAGATGTATTTTATATCATTGAAGAGAATCTAACATAACATAAACCCAATACAAAATAATATAAAAAAATAAAATGAATCTACATTGATCTATGATAATTCATCTTTGAAACCCTCTATATACGGTGAAACCCTCTATATACGGTGATAGAGATAACATCATTTAGTTAAACATACTTTTATATCATTTTCCATATGGTTAATCCAGTGGGGAATGAACACTTGGATGAAGGGATTCTATTCACATCACGTGATAGGTGGAAAAAGATTTGCATGATGACCTTGGGTGAATTCACAAGTGGGGAAGGTATTTTGGTTATGATGGTTTATCCTCCTCATGTGAAGCTCTGGTCACCACTTTGTTTTTGAATTCAATTTTATCCTACTACATTGTGTTGAGTTTTTCATAAGAGATGATATTGTATATGAATGAATGAATATTGTATTACAATGATCAATGTTTTATATATAAAGAACATATGGTGAACATGGTGACCATCCATGAAGAGATGCGTCCCTTGGGTAATAAATATATTTATACTTTATATTATACATATAATATAAATATACTTTATATTTATGCTTTATACTTTATTATATATATTTATACTTTATATCATAAATATATTATTAAAATAATAATATTATGATTAATAATATTACTCAATAATTAATAATCTCATTATTAATTATCAATCTAGCAGAATGTCTTTCCAATGTTTCCCAGACATCAACACTCCTTCTCAGCAAGGGAGACATTCTACATTATGTCAAGATTACCTCTGAAGATTACCTATGAAAATTACCTTTGAAGATTACCTGTGGGTAGCTCTCAAATAGCTTTAACATGTCACCATGGCATCCATTACCTCACAATGCATATGTCTTTCATCATGTGCACCCTTATGACTTCACAACCAATGCATCCAAGGCTTGTCGGTAATTCTCAAATAACTACAACATGTACTTGCAACATCCACTACCTTACGATGCATCTGTACCTCATCGCGTGCACCCTTGTGACTTCACAACATGCATCCAGGGCTGGTGGGTAGCTCTCCAGTAGCTACAACATGTCAACATGAGACTATCCATTTTCCCACATAAAACTTGGACATCTTATGCATGACATCCAATACCCTGCAATAACATCTGTACCTCGTCTCTTCAACATGCATCTAGGGCCAGTGGGTAGCTCTACAATGGATACAACATGTCATCATGACATCCACTACCATGCGATAACATTTGAAGCCACCACTCCTTCAGAAGAGGGACTACGTCGAGCTTGTCCCTGAAGTACTCAAACTTTGTCCTTGGTAACATCTTTATCAGCACATCTGCAACCTTCTCATCGGTAGCCACATATTGGAGTCTCATTGCTCCCTTCTGCACCATATTGGAGCCTCATTTCTCCCTTCTGTACCAAGTTTCTAGCAACCAAGTGTCACATCCATGAGTTATAGACTCAAAGTATGATACCACACGAGCTCACATCCATTGAATTTTGAACATGAGAATCTATACATCCTTGGTTATCCATATTGCAACATGACTTCACCCCATAAAACCAAGGTCTGTGGGTATCTCTCAATAGATACAACATGTCCCCAAGACATCCACTCCCTGTGATGCATCAATACCTGATCATGTACACTCATGTCTCAATGATAGCCCTCAGATATCCATAGTGAAACATGACTTCACCCCATGAAACCAAGGTCTATGGATAGCTCTCAATAGCTACAACATGTCCCTAGGACATCCAATTCCAGTGATGCATCAGTACCCGATCATGTGCACTCATGTCTCAGTGCCAACCATTTTTCATGATGGATGAGAACACTCAGTGCCAACCATTTTTTATGATGGATGAGAACACTCAGTGCCAACCCTTTTTCATTTTGGATGAGTTCCACATGTTTTAGTGTGAACATGATTTCACCCCATGCAACCAAGGTCTATGAGTAGCTCTCAATAGCTACAACATGTCCCTGGGACATCCACTGCCTGCGATGCATCAATACCTAGTCATGTGCACTCATGTCTCAGTGCCAACCCTTTTTCATGCTAGATGAGAACACTCCCTCTGAAGAGGGACCACACCAAGCTTGTCCCTGAAGTACTCAATCTTCATCCTTGAAATAGGATTGGTAAACATGTCTGCAACTTGATCCTATGTAGTCATGAAACTAGAGCCTCACTGATCCCTTCTGCACTATATCCCTGATATAGTAATATCTGATCTTGATATGCTTTGACCTGTCATAGACCAAGGGGTTCTCTGACAACTTCATGAAACTCTGGTTGTCACACCAAATGTAGGTCGCCTCTAGTATGAGACCAAATAACCTAGGCAAAATTTATCGAAGCCATACTCTTACTACAAATGCTGCCAAATACTTAGCTTCATTCATATTGAACACCACACATGACTGCCTCCTACATCTGATGGAGCCTCCTACTCCTTATTGTAGTACCTAGCTCCCTATGGAACTGATTGTTCGTCTCCATCTCGAGCACTGAATATCAACTGAATCTTCAACCCGCTGACTTCATCACTTGTCCTCTAGAACAAGTCTCGTCATCCTCTTCCTGTAGGTCTTACCTACAAGTCAAATTCAGTCCAATATTCATAAGTTTTCGAAGCCACACTGCTTCACGCCTTGATTCACATGCTTCCACATACTTTTCCTCAGTTGTATAGAGTGCTACACACAACTACTTCTTGTTGCTCCATGAAACCATACTGGAGCCTAGACTGAAGCAATATGTCGAAGTACTCTTCCGATCAGGAATACTGCCTTCCCAACCTGAATTTGAATATCCATATAACCCGAACTCATGGTTTGTCACATACCATATGCCTGTATAAAGTAACACCCATAGTCTCTGAAGTCATTCCCTACAACAACTTCAGATTTGGTACCAAAGGTGTAGCCATTGCCTTGCATCTTCACCTTACATAGTAAGTCCAAAAATTTAACCTCCGTTACAGTTGTACTTTTATGCATGCTTCCTTCACCATCAAATTGATCTTGTCCTTCATGTAGTTACCAATGCAAATAGAAACAACACTACATTTCCACATGAGACACCTATCTCATGCTTTTATTTTCTCCAACACTTATCTCTCTTATTTTCTCGGGCTTGCCTGTGAGGGAGTTAAGATCGGTCCCGCTCTGATACCATGTTGAGTTTTTCATAAGAGATTATATTGTATGTGAATGAATGAATATATTATTACAATGATGAGTTTTCCATATATAAATAACATATGGTGACCATGGTGACCATCCATGAAGAGATGTGCCCCTTGGGTAATAAATATATTTATACTTTATATTATATTATACATATAATATAAATATACTTTATATTTATGCTTTATTCTTATGCTTTATACTTTATTTTATATATATTTATACTTTATCCCATAAATATATTATTACAAAATAATATTATAATTATTAATATTTCTTAATAATTAATAATCTCATTATCAATTATCAATCTAGTAGAATGTCTTTTCGATGTTGCCCAAACATCTACACATTGATGATGAAGAATGTGGTTCCCCTTGAAAAAATCATTTTTCTCACACAAACTCAAGGGGAAGGTTCTACATCTCTCCAAGACAACAATAAAGTTGTTATCCTCATAATTCTAAAGTTCTATGGTTTAAGTATTTTTCTAGTTTAAATGTTTTTAGAAATTAGTTTATTCTAGTTTTTTATGATAATGAAACCTATCATACTCATTTGATTATGTGATTGTTTGTCCTCCTAGAATTTAGTTTAGAGTTGAACTATATAAACTAGCCCTTTCTTCAAGTGAAGTTAAGTAGGTTTTGAGTCCTCACTTATCTTTGTAATCATATTTTCCTTATTCATAAAATTGCATGTCTGAGGGGTGAGTGCACGAAGTTGGTGGGTGATAAAGTGGCAAGGGGGTGAGAAGGAATGCACACCTACATGAATGCATGTGTGTTCCTACGAACATGCACGAGTTCCTAATGTTAGACATTTGGAAAAGCACAAACCTCCACTCAACATGCCACATAGGCACATTTATAGGAACATGTGCACGTTCTTAATAATGCATGTGCGTTCCTAGGAATGCACACATATTCCTATTATGCCATTTTTTAAGGGACTACGGACATGATTTTTTCCCATTTGCACAACATTTTTCATTTCATTGAGAGAATATAAAGGAGCAAAACACCATGCAAATACCATATCTTATCACCGTGTCCAACACAAGCCAGGTATTCTTGATTTCTCTTCTTTTCCTCCCACTCTAGTAATTTTCTACTTCTATTCAGTTAATTTAATATCTTCTAAAAGAATCTAAATTATATAAACTTCTAATCTTCTAGACAAATCTCATCTAGAAAATTTAGAGAGAGTCACCTCTTACATTGCCTAACA
>JASDQU011378211.1:0-11151 GCA_032191745.1 Picea mariana | reverse complement strand
CAAGACAATATGGTGGGAGATATGTGCTCCACATATTTTAGATGGATTTGGGACCCAAGGATCATCATTATATTAAGATTAGATCAGTTTGGTATTATTATGAGTGTGATGGCATTACTTGAGGACACACAATATTTGGGAAGGTAGGACTTCTCATGTCACCATTTTTGGATTCCCCTGATCGGTAGCGGAGATGACTTCTGTGGCTCGTCAGTGAAGAAAAAGGGAGTCAAAAGGGGTTATTTAATGTCACTTAGTTAGGAAATTTTATGTATTCAAAGTGGCATTAAGGAAATAAAGTAACTTTAGATTAATAAGTTACTTAACCATTAATAAAGTGACTTTTAATATTAAAATGAAAATTGGGGAGAAAATGAGGTTAGAGCTTTATTTTCTCAAAAAGGGGTAAATTTCTAGAAGGAATGGAAAAAGGATAAAAGGAGGGGTAGAGCTTCATTTCGGATTGGAATTTGATCTCTCATTTTGGAAGTGCTCTTGGAGCCATTTTTTATTTATGGTTTAGCAAAACCATTCTAATATTGGTTTGGTTTCGGTGGTGCAATATCCACCCTAAATAGACAAGAGGGGAATCCACCCATGATTTCCATCAGATCCTAGACAAGAGGGAAATCCAAAAATCCAAGAGGCATCCTCACTGGTTGAATGCCAGTAATCCTGCAAGGCCCCACATGATGCACAACCTTGTCCCGCAAGGATATATGTAAGAGGGTTTCGTGGATCCAGAAAGATATTTTTGTCAGATTCGTGAGGGTATCTCTAGGCTGGAGGGACATTTGCAATATGGAGCAGAGTGTAGTAGAGCTAGGATAGCCTTGGAGCAATTGGCATCATTACTGGGTTTCTTGTTTGTTCTCTGTAAGTAGATATTGCAACTGCTTTGAAGCCATTAGATCTATGTGTTTAAGAGGGTTTGCTACTATTGTTACAACCAATAAAAATCTTATACTATTGTGATTTATATTTCCACACCATAATAAGATGCCATGGTTATCGTCTCTATTCTCTATGTAATGGTTGCATGTATCATGTTTGACAATATTCATAACCTTAAGACATAAGAAAATTGTCCAATATCCTTAATGCAAAGTGTTTGACAAAAATGAAATATAAAAAAACAATATTTTGGGACAACTAACATAATATTTTCATCCATCTTAGTTGGGACATTACACTTACGTGGATTTAAATTTTATAAGGAATTATTCATTTAAAAAAACATTAAAAAATATATTATATTAAATTATTTGAATAAAATTAATTAACTTAACTTTCAAATAAAAATTAATTGATAATATTAAATCATTAAAACTTTAAAATATTTACTATTTTCTAACCTTTGTAAAAAAATGTAAAACTCTAAATTAAGAGAATATAATTCTGCTTCATTTTATATTAATGAAGAATTAATTGATAAAAAAAATGATTGGTTTCATTAAACCAATTTCGATTTAATCTCAACAAAGTGATACAAATTACATCATCTTAGATATTATCTATATAGTGTAATGTTGATGAGATACCTAATAGCACAATTATTGCGTGAATCCATAATTAGTTATGGATTCCCTAAAAACTTATGATAAGTGAAAATTTGTGTTTTTCTAATTTATGATTCTAGATATTATGTTTTTTTTGTTCAAGATATTAAGTTTTTTGTTCTCATAAATATGTTAGTGAAATATTAAAAAGTATTTTGAAAATATTTGCATTCATTATATGCAATATTGAAAATAGAATAGAATAGATTTTCCATAGAATTACAAAATTGTTAAAAACAATATATTCATAAACTGATATCATTTATTTTAAAGATGTTTTAATTTGTAAATTAATTTTTTTTTTTTTTTACAAAATATTTAATATAAGTATTTATTTGTTTTGGTTTTCTACAACATATTTAATTTAATTATTTATTTGTTTTGATGAAAATTTTAAAAGTTATATAATCTATTTAATATTCATGTTGAATTGAATGAGTTCATTGAATTGAGAGAAGTTAGATGTATTTTATATCATTGAAGAGAATCTAACATAACATAAACCCAATACAAAATAATATAAAAAAATAAAATGAATCTACATTGATCTATGATAATTCATCTTTGAAACCCTCTATATACGGTGAAACCCTCTATATACGGTGATAGAGATAACATCATTTAGTTAAACATACTTTTATATCATTTTCCATATGGTTAATCCAGTGGGGAATGAACACTTGGATGAAGGGATTCTATTCACATCACGTGATAGGTGGAAAAAGATTTGCATGATGACCTTGGGTGAATTCACAAGTGGGGAAGGTATTTTGGTTATGATGGTTTATCCTCCTCATGTGAAGCTCTGGTCACCACTTTGTTTTTGAATTCAATTTTATCCTACTACATTGTGTTGAGTTTTTCATAAGAGATGATATTGTATATGAATGAATGAATATTGTATTACAATGATCAATGTTTTATATATAAAGAACATATGGTGAACATGGTGACCATCCATGAAGAGATGCGTCCCTTGGGTAATAAATATATTTATACTTTATATTATACATATAATATAAATATACTTTATATTTATGCTTTATACTTTATTATATATATTTATACTTTATATCATAAATATATTATTAAAATAATAATATTATGATTAATAATATTACTCAATAATTAATAATCTCATTATTAATTATCAATCTAGCAGAATGTCTTTCCAATGTTTCCCAGACATCAACACTCCTTCTCAGCAAGGGAGACATTCTACATTATGTCAAGATTACCTCTGAAGATTACCTATGAAAATTACCTTTGAAGATTACCTGTGGGTAGCTCTCAAATAGCTTTAACATGTCACCATGGCATCCATTACCTCACAATGCATATGTCTTTCATCATGTGCACCCTTATGACTTCACAACCAATGCATCCAAGGCTTGTCGGTAATTCTCAAATAACTACAACATGTACTTGCAACATCCACTACCTTACGATGCATCTGTACCTCATCGCGTGCACCCTTGTGACTTCACAACATGCATCCAGGGCTGGTGGGTAGCTCTCCAGTAGCTACAACATGTCAACATGAGACTATCCATTTTCCCACATAAAACTTGGACATCTTATGCATGACATCCAATACCCTGCAATAACATCTGTACCTCGTCTCTTCAACATGCATCTAGGGCCAGTGGGTAGCTCTACAATGGATACAACATGTCATCATGACATCCACTACCATGCGATAACATTTGAAGCCACCACTCCTTCAGAAGAGGGACTACGTCGAGCTTGTCCCTGAAGTACTCAAACTTTGTCCTTGGTAACATCTTTATCAGCACATCTGCAACCTTCTCATCGGTAGCCACATATTGGAGTCTCATTGCTCCCTTCTGCACCATATTGGAGCCTCATTTCTCCCTTCTGTACCAAGTTTCTAGCAACCAAGTGTCACATCCATGAGTTATAGACTCAAAGTATGATACCACACGAGCTCACATCCATTGAATTTTGAACATGAGAATCTATACATCCTTGGTTATCCATATTGCAACATGACTTCACCCCATAAAACCAAGGTCTGTGGGTATCTCTCAATAGATACAACATGTCCCCAAGACATCCACTCCCTGTGATGCATCAATACCTGATCATGTACACTCATGTCTCAATGATAGCCCTCAGATATCCATAGTGAAACATGACTTCACCCCATGAAACCAAGGTCTATGGATAGCTCTCAATAGCTACAACATGTCCCTAGGACATCCAATTCCAGTGATGCATCAGTACCCGATCATGTGCACTCATGTCTCAGTGCCAACCATTTTTCATGATGGATGAGAACACTCAGTGCCAACCATTTTTTATGATGGATGAGAACACTCAGTGCCAACCCTTTTTCATTTTGGATGAGTTCCACATGTTTTAGTGTGAACATGATTTCACCCCATGCAACCAAGGTCTATGAGTAGCTCTCAATAGCTACAACATGTCCCTGGGACATCCACTGCCTGCGATGCATCAATACCTAGTCATGTGCACTCATGTCTCAGTGCCAACCCTTTTTCATGCTAGATGAGAACACTCCCTCTGAAGAGGGACCACACCAAGCTTGTCCCTGAAGTACTCAATCTTCATCCTTGAAATAGGATTGGTAAACATGTCTGCAACTTGATCCTATGTAGTCATGAAACTAGAGCCTCACTGATCCCTTCTGCACTATATCCCTGATATAGTAATATCTGATCTTGATATGCTTTGACCTGTCATAGACCAAGGGGTTCTCTGACAACTTCATGAAACTCTGGTTGTCACACCAAATGTAGGTCGCCTCTAGTATGAGACCAAATAACCTAGGCAAAATTTATCGAAGCCATACTCTTACTACAAATGCTGCCAAATACTTAGCTTCATTCATATTGAACACCACACATGACTGCCTCCTACATCTGATGGAGCCTCCTACTCCTTATTGTAGTACCTAGCTCCCTATGGAACTGATTGTTCGTCTCCATCTCGAGCACTGAATATCAACTGAATCTTCAACCCGCTGACTTCATCACTTGTCCTCTAGAACAAGTCTCGTCATCCTCTTCCTGTAGGTCTTACCTACAAGTCAAATTCAGTCCAATATTCATAAGTTTTCGAAGCCACACTGCTTCACGCCTTGATTCACATGCTTCCACATACTTTTCCTCAGTTGTATAGAGTGCTACACACAACTACTTCTTGTTGCTCCATGAAACCATACTGGAGCCTAGACTGAAGCAATATGTCGAAGTACTCTTCCGATCAGGAATACTGCCTTCCCAACCTGAATTTGAATATCCATATAACCCGAACTCATGGTTTGTCACATACCATATGCCTGTATAAAGTAACACCCATAGTCTCTGAAGTCATTCCCTACAACAACTTCAGATTTGGTACCAAAGGTGTAGCCATTGCCTTGCATCTTCACCTTACATAGTAAGTCCAAAAATTTAACCTCCGTTACAGTTGTACTTTTATGCATGCTTCCTTCACCATCAAATTGATCTTGTCCTTCATGTAGTTACCAATGCAAATAGAAACAACACTACATTTCCACATGAGACACCTATCTCATGCTTTTATTTTCTCCAACACTTATCTCTCTTATTTTCTCGGGCTTGCCTGTGAGGGAGTTAAGATCGGTCCCGCTCTGATACCATGTTGAGTTTTTCATAAGAGATTATATTGTATGTGAATGAATGAATATATTATTACAATGATGAGTTTTCCATATATAAATAACATATGGTGACCATGGTGACCATCCATGAAGAGATGTGCCCCTTGGGTAATAAATATATTTATACTTTATATTATATTATACATATAATATAAATATACTTTATATTTATGCTTTATTCTTATGCTTTATACTTTATTTTATATATATTTATACTTTATCCCATAAATATATTATTACAAAATAATATTATAATTATTAATATTTCTTAATAATTAATAATCTCATTATCAATTATCAATCTAGTAGAATGTCTTTTCGATGTTGCCCAAACATCTACACATTGATGATGAAGAATGTGGTTCCCCTTGAAAAAATCATTTTTCTCACACAAACTCAAGGGGAAGGTTCTACATCTCTCCAAGACAACAATAAAGTTGTTATCCTCATAATTCTAAAGTTCTATGGTTTAAGTATTTTTCTAGTTTAAATGTTTTTAGAAATTAGTTTATTCTAGTTTTTTATGATAATGAAACCTATCATACTCATTTGATTATGTGATTGTTTGTCCTCCTAGAATTTAGTTTAGAGTTGAACTATATAAACTAGCCCTTTCTTCAAGTGAAGTTAAGTAGGTTTTGAGTCCTCACTTATCTTTGTAATCATATTTTCCTTATTCATAAAATTGCATGTCTGAGGGGTGAGTGCACGAAGTTGGTGGGTGATAAAGTGGCAAGGGGGTGAGAAGGAATGCACACCTACATGAATGCATGTGTGTTCCTACGAACATGCACGAGTTCCTAATGTTAGACATTTGGAAAAGCACAAACCTCCACTCAACATGCCACATAGGCACATTTATAGGAACATGTGCACGTTCTTAATAATGCATGTGCGTTCCTAGGAATGCACACATATTCCTATTATGCCATTTTTTAAGGGACTACGGACATGATTTTTTCCCATTTGCACAACATTTTTCATTTCATTGAGAGAATATAAAGGAGCAAAACACCATGCAAATACCATATCTTATCACCGTGTCCAACACAAGCCAGGTATTCTTGATTTCTCTTCTTTTCCTCCCACTCTAGTAATTTTCTACTTCTATTCAGTTAATTTAATATCTTCTAAAAGAATCTAAATTATATAAACTTCTAATCTTCTAGACAAATCTCATCTAGAAAATTTAGAGAGAGTCACCTCTTACATTGCCTAACATTTCCCATCTAAAAATAACTATAGATAATTTACAAGAAAAACAGAAGTGGAGGGGGGTATTTTGCATCTGTTCCTCCCTTAATATCGACCTCCAACATTCCCAACATACTAGGTAGCTCCGAAAATTTAGCTTTAGTCATACTTTTGGTAAAAATATCAACAATTTGTTCATCACTACACCAATATTGTAATTTTACAACTTGAGCTTGGACAATATCTCATATGAATATCAATCTCAACATGTTTGAGTTTAGCATGAAAAATTGGATTCACTACAACCTAGATCACACTTTCATTATCACAAAATATGGTATTTGTAGAATTTTGGTAAACCCAAACTTTAATAGGAAATTTTGAATATGCATTGCTTCTTTTCTTGCTTCATTTTTTACTTTATACTCTATTTCACCAAAGGATTAATAGATATTGATCCAATATGGAAAACATATTCACCTATGGATTTCTGGTCATAAACATCACCCCACCCAAATTTAGATCAGTGTATCCTACAAAACAAATTTGGAACAAGTAGCACAATGGATGGTATAGTGTGATGTACAATGGCTACAGAGAATTATTTTTTAGCAACCAGCAAATTAATTTCTACAGGTTCTTGGATAGATATGGAAACTAGATTGAATACAAATAAAATGCTTGGTCTAGTGTGTATTAAATAAACTAGGTTGCCAACAAGTTGTCTATATAGTGTAGCATCTACCTTCTTGGAATGACATTCCTTGGTAAGATTGAATCCACATTAAATGGAGTAAGAACAAGTTTGTAATCAAGAATTTTTTTGTTTTCAAAAGACCCACTACATATTTTGATTGTGAAAGAAACAATCCATTGTGTAGTTTACAAACTTGCAAACTAAGAAGCACACCTAGATCATTGTATCAAATGTTTTTTGAAGGCCTAATTTCAAAGTTTTACTCAACACAATATTTTGGACCAACAATCAGGAAATAATCTACATAAAAAAAAAATAAGAATGATCTCTCTTTGAACTTTCTTTACATGGATATTTGGATCTGATTTGCATTTTTTAAACCCATGTTGTTGGAAGTAAAAATCTATCTTTTTATGCCATGCCTTTGAAACATGTTGAAGTCTATAAAGTGATTTATTAAACATGTAAAAAAAGTAAGGATGTTTTCTATCCACTAAAACAAGGGATTGCTACATATATATTTATTCATGGATATTCCCATTCAACAATGATTTCTTAACATATATTTGATAAATATGTTAGCTAAGACCTGAAGCAAGATAAACAAATATTTGAATAGTATTCATTTTTTATTTGAATTTCTCTATGGCCCCATTTGGATTAAATTTTGTCGTATAAACCCATATGGAACCTACAACATTTATCCATTTCGGACATAGCACAAGCTCCCATGTTTTTCTCTTCATCATTACATCATATTTTGCATTCATGAGTTGTTTCTAAATTTCTTTCCTCTAGTTTCCTCAAATGAAATTGTTGTTTGTAATACCTTTGTCATAAGTGCACTTACATATCTTCTATTTTCTTGTACATAAATTTCACTAATACTCTTCATTTTTTTGTCTAGAAGGATAACACCATTGTGTTGTATGCCTCACTCAACTCTTCTGTAAACAACATCATAATGTTTCTTCATTTATTTAAGCATTCTTAGGAAATCTGTGAATGCTAGAAACACTTCTCTAAGGTCTTCATCTTTCAATGGAAATAATTGTATCGTTTCATCATCCTTCTTGATGGTATAAGCATTTTTTCTTCTATTATATATTCTTCATGTGTCAAATTATCATAGTGTTCACAATAGAAAATTGAAATCTATTATGAATATAAAATAATGCATGCGTGTGCGCATGATTTCATACAATAAAATATCAAAATAAATAAATACAATACTATATAAATATATAATGATGAATAACATAGAGATGGTTAAGATACTAACCTCCTCTGTGAAGCTATAATGTCCACTCGCCTCCATAGGCCCATAGAAAGTCTTCCCACAACCTGAGCATCTGTGAGGCTCACATGAATGACTACTCATTCCATGTGCCTTCTCCTCGCTACACTCTACTCTAAGGGTTAAATATTTGACCCCTTTTCCAATATTATTAGCAAGAAACTCCTACCGAGATAGTGTAACAAAACTACCATGCTGCACTAGACTCCGAGTCAACAATGATAAAGATACCTATACCTTTGCATTCCCTCTACAATGAAAAGATGTTGGGAAGGGAAGTTAAGCCTTCTCCTAGGGGGGTGAGGAATTGGCATGAGATTATGCCTAGCATGCTCTCATTCCTGTATAGACGCTCAACCCACCCCCTGGAAATCACCAATGTCGAAGTAGTTCACATGGTGACCCAAAATAAATTTTCCCATAATTTCCTCAAAAAATATAAAGGCACCTCCCTATTATTGCAGGGAGGTTTATCAAAGACCATGAACCATCTATCCATCCATTTTTCAAGAAATTGTGGGTGGATGCACGATTCCATACAAATGTGTTTCTTGTTGAAAGGTGGTTTTACTCTAGTCTTAGGATCAACAAAAAGAAACATCAAATCTTGTTATGAAATATTGAAACATTTTCTCCAGTTATAGTACTAGTCTATTCATTTGGGACCCTGCCATGGATTTTAGGTTACTTGTTTCCAGGCCAAGGGTTATTCCATCACATGTAAATCATGTGGGGTTTCATTTCCACTCCCCCCCACCATATTTCATATTCCATGCATCCTCATTGGTTACGCCCGTAGGACACCCACCTGCACCACCTCTTCCATCGCATCTTTCACATTCCATGCATCCTCAGTGGTTGCACCCATAGGCCACCCACCCGCACCACCTCTTCCACCCTCGTTGGTTGCACCCGCAAGCCACCCAACCACTCGTATGTCACCCACCCCCCCCACCACCATTTCCATTTTCACCATGCACCAAGGCTACAACAATAGATGTTTTCTCGGAGCAGGTTGTAGATCCAAGCACCCCACCTTCCATTGAATCTCAATATTTTTTCGATTTATTCAAAGTGAGATAAAGTGTTGATGATCAATTTTTATGTATCATGAATAGAATTGATTTTATGCATATTTATTTAAATTTCATGATTTGATCCTTGTAACTAACACATGGTGGAATTGATGAGAGATGACGGTCATGGAGGAAGGTAAAACTCTTGCAATTGTCAGTACCATCTAAGGTGAATTGTCTTATGTTGAATTAAAAAGTATAATTTTTTAATTCTTTTAATTCATTGTGGAAAAAACTTATAACAATGATTTTTCTTTGTCCAGTCTCTGGAGTGATGAACCATTCCTAGGTGCAAAACCACTTGAGGTGATTCTTTGAGAAATAGAAGAAATATTGATTTCCAAAATGCTCTTGAGAGTGAAAATGTTGGCAGTGTTCAATGAGTGACCAATGAATGCCATTTTGTATCTAGGCGACCATATGGTGGGTTTTTATGTTAGCGAACTTGTTGCAGTTTTTTATATTGGGCACAATGTAACATTTTGTAAAAAATGTACAGTTTAGACGATGTTGAAGTACAAATAATATAACACATACCCAACATTATACCACTTGTTTTTCTCTTTGCAAACAAGGGGTTACCGAGTTACATAGTCAACAATCCATGGAAGAAATGCCCATGGATCCTCTATACCAAGAGAACTTCTTAGTGCTCACAGATTTTGTTAATGAATTTGTTAGGGTCCTAACCCGCACATAGGTAGAACAATATATTTGGATGTAATAAAGGTCAATATTAATAAGGCATTTCAACAAAATAGAATAAGGTGGATGTAAGAAGACCTAATAGAAGTTTCCGCTTTTAGAGGGATCTTCCTCTAGATGCTTCTTTTTAGTATAAATAGGAGTCAAGGGTATGAGAACCCTAGCTTGGATATTAATGTAATAGAGCTTTGCTCAACTGGAGGTTTCCCCCTCAAAGAGCCCCCTGAACATTGCTTTTAGATTCAAAGTGCTATTTCTGTTGTTATTCTTATATAATTTTAGTGTTATTGTGGTGAATGTTCTAGTTATAATGCTATTATTCTGCCATTACTAGCATTTTATTTCTATTCTACATACATTTTATATATGGTATATTACAAGTGGTATCAGAGCACTTTCCTCGACATAAATTGTGGGTTAATTTTTTTCAGGGTAGACACGTATTCCGATGTATTTAAGCCACAAATATCTGTTATTACGTGCATAAACCAATGGTTGAGGGATTCATACATGCAAGAAATACGAGTGGTACTTAAGAGCACATTTGTTGGCCACCCTTGTAACCCTTGTTGGTACCCCTTCGAGTGGTAGTGCATAAGACAACACATGTGTACAGATCGACCTAGATTACCTAAAGCCCTCTTTAGATAAATCTATCGACCACCTGACTGTTATAGTGTCACCGAGAATAACACTCGGGAAGATACTCTCTAGTACCTGGGTAGTCGGGTAGTATGGCTAAGGGTATGGTATATCCTCCTTAGTTAGTGCCCTGAGATATTGGGTCGAGTACTACTGTTGGACCCTGCATGTATATCAGAGAGCTATAGCACAGGTAAAACCCTTGTCTATAGAACCCTTGAGCACCTAACCCTTGGGGATAGAAACATAAAGAAATTAAAACAGACAAGATCTATTGTCACACAACTGTGTTTAGGTTGCCAAGTAAATAC
>JASDQU011378210.1:11499-24064 GCA_032191745.1 Picea mariana | reverse complement strand
TTTCCTTAGGCAATGGGGCGAAAGGAAAGATCACTTGTATTATTTGACCGAGTTCGGCTCTTTAAAGAAAAAGAATTTGGAAACAGTTATGGAATTTATACGAAGATTTAATAAGATGTATAATAAAATCCCAGCCAAAGTTAAACCATCCCAACCTGCAGCCAAAGTAACCTTCGCGGGAGCTTTCAAACCCGATTTCTCCCTCCTCTTAAGAGAAATAAGATGGGCTACCCTAACCCGAATGCAGGATGATGCTATAGAAATCGAATCTAACATGATGGCTTCTGTAAAATTGAAGTCTAAGGTAGAAACGTGAAATCGGGAAGCCATATGTTTCAGGGAACAAGTTGGACCCTCAGGGTCTAATAGATCCACATACAATAAAATGGACGATATGGCTAGGATAATCAAGGAATTGTCTAATAAAATTTCTAGGATGGAATTGGATCAATCGAAGGCTGATCCTTTCATTAAAAGAGAATTCAAGAGGAACCCCAACCTTCAAAATCAACAAAGATGGACTAAAAATGAAGATTAGAAAATTCAAACCCCTTTAAAAAATGAAAATTTTATAGGAGGAAATGATCTGGAAGACTTCAAAGGTCTGGAAGAAGATGTGACAAATTTGGGTGACGACTGCACTCAACCTTATATAACTAAAGAAGATTATGAGAAGTATTTAAGAACACAACAACCCTCAGATACAGATGATGACATAAACAACACAAATGTCCTAGCCCATCAAGAAGTAACTGATTCAATAATGGATGAAGTCCAATCTAGGTATAACCTGAGGTCTAAAAACAAGTCTGCCTTGATTTCTCAACCCAGGAAAATTCTCCCTAAAGGTGAAGTATATGCGCCCACCCTAAAGGAGACCGAAACATCTAAAGGGACTGACTTATTGGATCCAAAGATGAAGGAGGTTGAGACACAAAAAAAGGAGACCAAGATGGACGATACACAAACACCGGTAATTAAGATCACGAGTAATAAATCAGCTCAAACAGATAAGTTCAAGAAGAGAGAGTCTGAGAATTCAACCAGAGAAACGGACAAAGGTGGTGGCAGTTTTAGTTTTGAAAATGAGATAAATAGAATCAAAATACCTATCCCTATGGTTGAATTAGCAAAGAATCCTGGATATCGTAAACAGATAACCAAAGTGATAGGTTGTTCAAACCAAGAAAGCCAATCCGATGTGATAAACTTGGAAGATGATAAGCCCAATATCTCTTTTGGTCCACATTTCGAGGGTGCCAGAGATACCGTTGCTCCTTTCTATATAACCCTAAATGTGCATGATCGACTATTGCATAACTGCATGCTAGACTCTGGAGCTTTGCATAACGTGATGCCCAAAACTATTATGAATAGACTAGGCCTCGAGATCACTAGACCTTATGGAGATCTCTACTCTTTCAATTCGAGAAGATTTAAGTGTATGGGTATGATAAAAGATTTAGTAGTCACCCTTGCACAGGTTCCATTCAAAAGCATCCTGATGGATGTAGTTATTGCTGATATCCCCCCAAAGTATGGCTTACTACTATCAAGGTCGTGGGGGGGCAAACTTGGGGGGTCCCTCCAACTTGACATGACTTATGCCATAATTCTTGTGTTTGGTGGACAACTTACTCAGTTATATAGGGAAACGAGGTTAGCCTATACAGTGAGCAATCCTTAGAATCCTAACAATTTTCCCGTTTACATTGCGGATCAATATCTAGGAAAATGTATTTTGTCTTTTGACGATGGTATAGACAGTTGCACAGAAGAAAATTACATAGACCAGAAAGAATCCAAAAATATGCATAGCACAGGGATCTGGAAAATGTTTTTCGATGGTGCTCTGTCATGTGAAGGAGCAGGTGCAAGAGTACCTTTTGTGGCACCTGAAAATAAATTTGTTGTCCCTTTTTCTTACAAGCTTCAATGGGATATAGACTACACTAACAATGTATGTGAATATGAGGCCTTAGTATTAGGATTGGAAGCTGCCAAGAAGCTGAACATAAAGAACCTAGAAGTATATGGAGACACTGAGTTGATAGTCAAACAGATGAATAGACAATACCAGGCCAAACACCTTAGATTGAGAGCGTATAGAGATTGTGCCTGGGATATAATGGAGAATTTTCTCTCATCTGTAAATATTCATTTCATCCCATGCACCAAAAATTTGCAGGCCGATTCATTAGCCAAGGCAGCCTTGATGTTCGCTCTCCCCACAACTTTTAAATTAAAATATCATATAGAGGTAAGGCACAGACCATCCATCCCAAACAACATACAACACTGGTAGGTTTTCGAGGATGATGAACAAATCAGAAAGTTCCTCGAAGTAGTGGGTGAATTTTCTGAAACTCACATCGATCAAGAGAATCAAAATGATCACACGTGGATCATGCAAGAAGGAGAAGACCCTGAGGAGTTCCGAGAAAAAATTGCCAACCATTGGATGTTAGTTTTAAAAAGTAATCAGATTCCAAAGGGACTAATCCCCCTGGAAAGACTTTTTGATCAAAATGACATGCCTTTAAAATCCACTCTCCAACCCCAACTAGAAGAGGTCAAAGATTGCGATGTAGGGACAAAATAGGAACCTAGGATGGTGAAAATATCAAAGTACCTTCCTCCTGAGGTTAAAAATAAGTATAAAGATTTTCTTTCATGATATAAAGACATTTTCACTTGGTCTTATGAATAGCTTAGGACCTATGACACTACAGTGATTGAACACAAGATACTCTGAAGCCTAGTGTCAAACCCTTTAGGAAAAAGCTTAGACAAATCAACCCAATCTTATTACTTGTAGTCGAAAGAGAAGTCAAGAAGCTTTTAGATGCAAAAATAGTAGTACCACTGAGATACTCTGATTGGGTGGCAAATTTGGTCCCAGTTAGAAAAAAGAGTGGAGAGATTAGACTGTGTGTTGATTTCAGAAATTTGAATAAATCTTCCTTAAAAGATAACTATCCTTTACCTAAAATGGATCATGTCTTGGAAAAGGTAGTCGGAGAAAATAGGATGTCTATGATTGATGGTTTCTCTGGGTACAAACAAATTGCTCTAAATGAACAAGATAAAGAAAAAATAGCCTTCACTACACCCCGGGGTACATTCATGTATGATAAAATGCCTTTCGGTCTAATGAATGTAGGTGCCACCTTCCAGCGTGCTATGGATATCACTTTCATCCGTGAAAGAGACAAGTTTGTAGTTATCTATCTCGACGATCTAACCATTTTTTCCAAGTCTGATGAAGATCATTTAATACATCTCAAACAAACTTTCAAAAAATGTCGCAGGTTCGGTCTGTCTTTAAACCCCAAAAAGTCTCACTTCGCCATGCGAGAAGGCAAACTCCTGGGCCATATTGTGTCCTGAGACGGAATTAAATTTGATCCCAGCAGGGTTCAAGCTATAGACACAATAAATATTCCTAGAAATGTAAAGGAAATCCAGTCATTCTTAGGAAAGATAAACTTTTTGAGAAGGTTTATTCCAAACTTTGCTGAAATTGTGAAATTAATTACGGGTATGTTAAAGAAAAACTGTGATGTAAAATGGACAGCAGAGGCCAAATAATCATTTGCACGTATCAAGAGGGTTATAAGCAAGGCACTTGTACTAGAAATCCCCGACTATCTAAAGGATTTTCTCATTTTCTTGTTCACCTCTAAGCATACCATTGCCGTGGTGCTCCTCCAAAAAAATGAGGAAGGCTTCGAACAACCAATAGGTTTTTTCAGCAAAAGTCTCTGAGATGTGGAACTAAAATATGATATAATGGAAAAAAAGGCATATTCTATGGTAAATGCATTAAAGGCTTTTAGAACTTATGTATTTCATTCCAGGATAATAACGTATGTACCTACTAGCTTTATAAAAGACATTTTAGTGCAGCCTAATAGTGACGGAAAAAGGGGACGGTGGCTTGCAAAAATTCAAGAATTTGATCTGGAAATAAAGCTGACGAAACTAGTAAAAGGTCAAGGTTTGGCTAAACTCTTAGCTGAATCTAATTTCAGAGCCCTCGGCATAAACAACATATAGGAATGTGGAGAAGATGAAGATATGAGTGAGCTCTATGAGAAAACAAGTGAAATCATAATCAAAGAGAAGTTTACCTCCTCTAACTGGTACAAAAACATAGTATCCTACCTACTGACTTTGAAGTGTCCGAGTGATTTATCTCTATCCAAAGCCAGAATGCTAAAACTACATGCAGTCAACTACTGTATATCTAAGGGTAAATTGTTTTGGAAGGACCCACTTGGCTTCTTGTTGGTTTGTTTGGTTGAATCCAAAACAGAGAATGTCATAAGTGAATTCCACGATGGAGTGTGTGGAGGACATCACACTTGGAGAGCGATAGTTTATAAAATCCTGAGGGCAGGGTATTATTGGCCTAAACTTTTCTCATATGTAAATGCCAAAGTCATGGCTTGCAACCCTTGCCAACTGTTCGTAGGAAAGCATAAACTCCCAACATTACCTTTAGTTCCAGTTAAAACAAAATCTCCTTTTCAGCAGTGGGGACTGGATTTTATAGGCGAAATTAACCCCCATTCCAGTGCTCAACACAAATAGATCCTAACAGCCACTGATTAATTTACTAAATGGGTAGAGGCTATTCCCACCAGGAAGGTTACAGATTCAGTGGTAATAAATTTCCTAGAGGAAAACATTTTATATAGATTTGGTTGCCCCCAAAAGATAGTAACAGATAATGCCCAGGCTTTTAAATCTATGGCTATGATAAGTTTTTGCCAAAAATACAATATTGTACTCAGCCATTCTACGGCATATTATCCCCAAGGAAATGGACTGGACGAGTCTTTGAACAAGAGTTTGATCAACATAATTAAGAAAGTGTTGAATGAGAACAAGAGATCCTGGCATGTACATTTAAAATACGCACTATGGGCCAATCAGATTGGCACGAAAAAATCCATTGGCATTTCTCCTTTCTAGATGGTATATGGGACTGACGTGGTATTACCTATAAACTTTGCACTCCCCGTAATGAAACTATGGCAAGATGAAAAAGAATAACCAAACCACATCACAAGGAGAACAAATCAGCTGATCGAATTACAACAACACAAGGTCGAGGTGGACGAAAGATTGCAAAAATATCAAGATGAAATGAAAACGTTATTTCACCGTAAGACAAAAGACAAAGAGTTTCTTTTGGGTGATTTGGTTTTAATATGGGATGCTAGGAAGGAAGATTTGGTGAAACATGGTAAATTCGATCATATTTGGTATGGACCATTTAGAGTGGCAGCTTCTGAAGGAAAAAATTCATTTTTATTAGAAAATCTGGATGGTAAAATTTTCAACGCCCTTGTCAATGGGCGTTATCTAAAACACTATATGAAATAATTGGTTCCCAAAGGATTTCCATTGTATATACCGGTTCATATTTGCTTTCTATTTCATGATTCCCTTCAGGTAAGTTTTCATTTTTAATTAATTAGGTCAGTATAAATAGAGATATGCAATTTTCAAATACATTCAACTATTTTAAGGGACACTCTTTGTGTTTTACAGGATTTTGGCTTGCGACCTAAACGAGCGAAAGGAGAAAATGGAAAGTCATGTATCAGAGGCTGAATTCACTGAAATCAGGTGATAGAAAAGGTTTTCAATTGTTTCAAAATGGTAAGGTAAAGGTATGAACTCTTGATAATTCTATTCTTTAAGAAGCAAAGCTCTCCTAAGCCCCGTAAAGGTCCCATCAATCTAATGTTTTTGCTTAGTCGTTATTAAAAAGAACAATTACTTACTCTGGGTCCTAAGAATTTAACTTAAACTAAAGATGGGTGATAGTTAAGTAAAGCATCTCTGGGAAAGGGTTTTCAAAAAATGGTTTTATTTTTCGACCCCTGCTCCTTAGTGTACAAAAATATGTCCGTCACCTTTCTTCTGGTCTTCACTTTTATCTTCTTAAAAAGCCAAGTACCTTTCCAGATTTATATACATAGGGGGAAGAGATCATGTTTTAACTTCGAAAGCTGTAAAGTGTATTTTGGAAAGGAAGTTGGTCTTCATAAGTCCTCAGTCTCTTACTAAGCAAGTTATGCGTAGGTGGATACTAACTATTTTGGGTTTTCCAACAGTTTTGAAGGATTGAGGCTTGCTCTAAGGAAAACCCCTAGAAATGATTTTTCCCCTTTTTCCTATGGTTTAAGGTGTGGTGAAGGATAGGGGAAGGTTGGTACCGAGAAATAAAAGTAAGTTAATAGACCTCCATTTCAATATATTATACAAATATCACCCCTCATACAAACTAATTTCCCCCACTTCGTGTTCTAAAAAGAAAATTATAAGATAGATGGTGAAAAGAAATCCATATATAATTGTACATCTAGTCTGAAGAGACGATGAAAGGAAATACATAAATGATTTCCCTTGTCTCATCATTTAAATGCATAAATATATTCCTAAGTGGTGAAAGGAAATTCAGCAAAAAAGGGGCAGATAACTTCACCGGGGTACTGAACAGGCCCGCTAGCAGTGAAGCAATATATGAGATGTCTGTAAGGATATTATACATGATTTTCACTCTACTCTAGTAATCAACTCTCTTGAGACTGGATCCTCATCCTAAGCCTAGACGGGACTCCCCGATTAAAAACATGTAATAAATTTCATTGGATGCAGGCCAAAAGTTACAAGATCTGTTGGATTTCCTAGAATTGTTTTGAGTTGTCTTAATGCAAACCTAAATTTAGTAAATAGAAAGAGAAAGTTGTGAAAAGGACTATAGCTGAGTATGAAACATAGTGAGTATTTAAAAGCTTTTCGAAAGTGAAAGACAAGATCTCTTCTTCCCTCTGCCTATCTTTTCCCTAAAGGAATTTTAGCAGAAGTGAAGCAAATGACTCCATTTACCCAATACAGGCACGTGGTCTACTGTTCTTCCCATCTTGCAAGAAGACAGGATCCCTAGTTGGAGCCACCTTTTTCAACTGGTTTAAATGTATTTTTTAATTCAAATGTTGGTTTTTGAGTTCTTTTTCGCTTCATGACATTTACCTACTGAAAATATCAATAGTTTCAACATGCAAAATAGCGAGGGATGTTATGTTTCATAACTTACCATTTTATATCATTAAACGAAAGTCTTTACTTTTGGTACCTCAGAATATCGCTCTTCAGGGGTCACAAGTAACAAGATTTACAAACCCCGATGTGCAAGGTCGCGAAAAGTTTTAAAATCATACCTCAGGAGAAAGCCGGGAGTAAAATTCTTTAAACCCCAGTCAAGTGCTGTCGGGATTTCATGTCTCGACGTTCACTCTCTCCTAAAACATTACCGTCATAACCCCGAAAGATGAAGCCACGAGGCTCTCACATAAGTAACCTAGGTTAATGTCCAGATTGTGTATTTTTGACCATGGTTAAAGTCTCTCGGTATTTCGCAACTCGGCATACATTCCTCCCAGAAACTATACCCTCGAATCCCTGAGCCGCGAAGTCGGGATATAAATTAAAACATGATTAATAAAACACTTAATCTAGTTATGTCCTCGCTTAACTAAATCTAATCATCATGATCTCGGGTTTTAGAGGCTCGAAATATTAGATTGAAAACTCCCGATATGGTGAACGCCGAAAGGATGATTAAATTTTAAGTAAGCTTAATCAAAAAATCTAAGCCATCTTAATCGGTGTTCAATACAAACAATAATATGCACAGTCTATGAGGTAATTTTAAATTTCCTTGCGCCACCTTGTGTCATGAACCGTCGAAATTTATGGCATTAATTGGAAATGAGGTGAAACGACAAGTAAGGATAGGGTCTTTATTGCTAAATCTGTCTCTAAATATGATTTGATCGTTCTTTTCATAAAGACACCTATATTTTAAATGATCGAAGATATAGATCTTTTTCCTTTCTGTTCTATTCATAAAGGTCATTTCTATCCCACACAGATAAGTTTTTCACAACAAACTAATCTCTGTATGTATACGCATTTTTATTGCAGGAGAGCTAAGTCACAATCTTCTGTCATGGCCCGCGAAAAGCGTCCAAGACAAGTGTTGAGATTTTGTGACAAGGCTCCGATAACGTTTCAGATACTTCACCTCGAAGCATCAATTCCGTATGAACCTAGTCATACATCTTAGAGGTTTTGCAATCAGATGTGGTGAACTGTTCGGACGATTCCAGTGACAATGAGAAAGATGACATGACTACCAAATACAAGATCGTTGTCTAGGCATAGATGCACAAAGTAGCAGTCAGGCCACGCCTTCTGCCTTACTATGACATGATCCGATGGGTGCTAGATCATGTAGACATCCCTACCAAAACCATCATCAATAAGAAGAAGGTCATTGTTGAGACCTTTAGACTAGAAAACATACAGACGATGTACAAGTCACCACCCACGTCAGACTTCACATACAATGCAGAGTTTCTAGAGGGTTTTAAATAGAAGGAATGCGAGCAATACGTGAAACGTTTATCTGATTTGATCAAGGATTGGGTCTCACACCAAGTGAAGTTTAGGACAGACAACAATGGAATTTATTCCATATCTTCTTTGGAACCACAATTCAAATATGTAGCGGTGATGACCTGTAGATTGTACAGGAGGGAAGACACCACTCATTTTTTCCTCCCATGGGTGCCTTTGATGTACACAGTAGTAGAAGGCTCTTCTTTTGACTGGGCCAAAATGTTATCAGATAGTCTGACCAGTCGGATTACAAAATATCGAACACAGAGAGCAAGCAGGAAAGACGCCTCATTTTTTATGTCTGCATACATAATGGATGCCATGTGTTCCATGACACATTTTCCCTTAATGAGTTGGAGATGGGCTCCATCGAAGAATGAGCCTATCCATGTCTATCATTCTAATCTTTGGGAGGATAAGGCTTCAGATTTTATATATGAAATCTTCAATTGGGTAATGGTACCGATGCATGTCGCCATCTTCGGTAATCCACTACCCCAGATCTCGGATAGCATTACAGCCAATTTACGCAGGGTGGCCTACTGGTACGTGGAGGAAGAGTTTTCATACATCAGGGTTTTCGATGCTTCTATCCCTCCACATGATCTACCATTATTTATACCCAATAGGTTGGCCTGTCATGAAATTGCCATGCAAACCATGATCGGTGGCATAAGTAAAGAGCTAAAGGGGTTTTCAAAGAAGGTATGGCCACCTTTCCCCATTCATTTAAATGCCTATTCTTTATTAGATTTCAGGCATGCAAAGGCCGAGGCAGCATCCTTAGAAGATATAAAATTAGTCAATATTGAATTCAGAAAACACGACCCACAAAGGGTCGTAAGTAATCACTTAGCTAGTTGTGGCCTTAAAAGTTTTGAGCACAAGAATTCACCTCATGACGATATTTTCCAAGGCGCGAGATCGTATGTTGAGGTTTTGGCTCGAATACAAGCCCTGTCACCCGAAGAGAGGGCTGATGTTTTCAAGTTCCAAGAACATAGGCGGAGTTGCCTTCCTACAGTATTACGGGGCAAGAATCCAATGACCGTAGAGGTGCAGAAAACAAAGGCTGAAGGCTCCAAAGATTCAGCACCTGGCCAAGAAGAACAACAAGATAAAGAAGAGCAAGCTAGGGGCCTGAAATAGGAAGGCGAGGCTTTTGATCCTCCAGGCGAGCCAACTTCAGTCGTTACTCCAGGGAAATCATCTAAACAGGTCAGCAATCCCATTGTTTCTGTTACTCCCCTGCAGTCAACAAAGGGAATACTAGACGTAGTTTGGATTTTTGGCGAAGAATTAACACCCATATCAGTGGAAGAGATACCCCTTAATGAATTATTTTTTGATAATAAGAGAAAGGTTGTTGTGAGACAAGAACTCTACCAAGAGGCGGGTACTGTATCCAATAAATTTAAAATTATAACTAATGGAAGAAAAATGAAGAAAGAAGAATTTGCAATGCAAATAGCAGGAACATTGGGTGCTTTCGCTACAGCAAACCAATATCCAGTTAGGACCCTGAAAGATCAGCTGAAGATAAAAAATCATCTAATCAAGACGTTAGAGGCTAAGCTAGCTACGACAGAGGTTGTTGTCAAAGATCAGGCGAGTGAAACTTTAGAGAAAGCTAGAATAGATGATCAAAAAGAAATCGAGCAGCTCAAAGATGAGCACGAACAAACACAGCTGATGGCTCAAGCAAGCCAGGTATAGATAGTCAAACAATGGGAATTAGTAGAGCAGCTTCGGGCCAAATTAGAGTTCACCGAAAGCCCAGTAATCGATATCGGGATATTTCAATCCCAAGCAATAGAAATCAGAAAAAGGTTATCAGCGGCACAACAAGGTCTGATTGTTAAAGTAGAAACAATTCAAAGAAGCTGTCAACTCATTGATCAAATATTGAAGAACCTCTCCCTCAGAGATAGAGAAGTTGGAGCAGCTTGGGTTTCATTCCAGGAGGCTATCATAGCCATGATGAGAAGAGAAATAAGCAGCAGTCCTAGTTTTCCCATCTCAGAGAAGACCAGGGGAAAAATCCTGTTGAAACAATGGGAGCGAAATATATCTGAAGGCAGGAAACAAGCTAAGGAGATGAGAAAATATTTTGAAGAAACTTTCAGTTTGTTAAATGGGATTTGGTTGGGTTCCAATGGTGGAAGTAATGTTGAAACACCGGATCATATCAATACAGCTAAATATATGCTAAATATCAAGGAAAGAGAAGAAAGAGAATTAGCCGAAATATCACAAATAACCTAGACAAACATAGTTCAAATAGAAAAATGGCTAATTAAACCAAGTACACTATTGTGTTCTATCAGCACCAAAGACCATCAGGTGGAAGGAGAGTTGCCACGATTGGTGAAAGATTGTTATATTTTTGAGGCCAATAACCAAGCAAAACTTTCTAAGCTGATATCACAGTTGGTGGAGAAGTGCGTTACTTGCACGGAGCATGTGAAGAGGCAGGTTTCCAGTGCCAAATGAAGACAGGATTAAGGAAACGAAAAACTTTAACTCCTTTGATTGTAAATGAAAACCTCTGGAACGATTGAGATTCCAGCATATAAAAATTTGTATAAATATACATTTTGTAGAAAGAAAAAAGGATGGACCTTTTTGGTCGATTGTAATAGAGGCTGTCTTCTTTTTGAATTAATACAAAGCAATCCAGAGAATCTTGATTCTGTCCCGACTGTGCTATGAGTTTTTTCTCTTTGTTATTCATATTCAATTTTATTTCGCTTATATACATCTGATGAATGTTGCACTGCAATTTAGTAAAACTTCTATTGTGGTGGTTAAATTCTGTTCATTTATTTCGTTTACAGTTTTTCCTCTGTATTGGCTAACAGTAGATACAAGACCTGTGAACCTTTAAGTGGTCATATTTTATACTTCATCAGATTCCTTCTTAGTGTATTTTCTTCCTTTGTTTAAGGAGTGAGATTCTCCCTTGACAGGAGCCTTACTTTATAAACAGCTAAATGTTTTTCTCATATTTCACACACTTTTTATTTCAAATATAACACAGTTACAGAAAAAGGCCTTTGGTTTGTATTTTTTTCTTAACATTAATTTCAAAGTTCTCTTTATAAGATCAAATTGATACAGCATAAAAAACCTTCAGATTTCTTTTAAATTTTTATGTTCCTCTATGATTGTCCCCATTGTAAGACAACCTAATATTGAACCTGGTTTATCGGATCAAACCCATATTGCTTTAAATATTTTTGATACTATACTTAAAACAGTCACCACCTGGGTAGAACTTGAACGTTCATGGGCTGCAATCGAATAGTATATAAATATCCAGGAACAAGTGGAAGTTAGACAACGACAACCTAGAAATTAACCCTAGCTTCCTTTCCCCAAGTTATACTCTCCTCTCTTTTTGCACTTCACTAAATTTTATATACCTAGACACTGTACTTTTTAAAGCCTTAAGTACAGACTCTAGAACAACAGAAGGGACCTTGCAACATCAAGGCATGGTTTGTATTCTCCACTTCCATTTTAATATAATGTATCAGTACATTTCTTCCCTATAAAGATGTCTTGAATTTTATTGTATAACTCCTGGATCTTATACATAGAATTCATTGGAATATATATATATATATATATCTTTTTTCTCTCTCTTTTTTGGTTTTTGCTTCTTAAACAGGTTCACCATCCCGCAAATCTAAATATGGAGCGACAAGGATGAAACTAGCAAGGATCAAGTGTCATTTAAAAGGTATGTCACTTATCCCTCGGAGTATGTTTAATGAACCCTAAGAAGGAGTGGTCTAGATCTAGGGAGGGGCAGGTGACATACTCCTGTGGAATTTAGGGAGATTAGTTTGTGTCCTCACTTATCGATTTGTCCGATAATAGAAGTTTAGTCCAGATCTAGGGAGGATGCCACCAACCTAGAAATCGATCATGAGGTGAAGGATATTCTACAAGTGAAATGTGATCAAATCATGCTAGAAAAGGAGGAAGAGAAGTATCACAACGAAAATTTGGAGAAGAAGCTCATAGAGGTATATAGGAGTATACTCGAATGCACGCAGGAACTAGAGGTTACAACATA
>JASDQU011378206.1:7064-24072 GCA_032191745.1 Picea mariana | reverse complement strand
ATGTGGTTGTCAAATTGGAAAAGAAGGAAGAGGACTCAGAGGTCTTTCAGTTTAATGTAGCCAGTGAACAAGATCCTGAATATGTCAACTTAGCTTCTCATCTGTGTAAAAAACAAAAGATTGATTACCGTGAGTTGTTAAAAGAATTTGTTGATATCTTTGCTTGGCAATATGGTGACTTGAAAACATTCAACACTGAGATAATTCAACACAAGATTCCTTTAAACAAAGATACAAAACCATTTAGGCAGAAGATTAGATCTTTTAGTCCTATGTTGTTGCCTACCATGGAAAAAGAGATCAAGAAATTATTGGATGCTAAAATTATTATACCTCTCAGATACTCAGATTGGATTGCTAACCTTGTACCTGTCAGAAAGAAAAATGGAGAGATCAGACTCTATGTGGATTTCAGAAATTTGAATAAGTGTTCTAAAAAAGACAACTACCCACTGCCCAAGATGGAACACATTTTACAGAAGGTGTCAGGATCAAGTGTGATGTCCTTTATTGATGGATTCTCTGGATACAATCAGATTGGTGTCCATCCGAATGAAAGAGAAAAGACTGCCTTTACCACTCCATGGGGTACATTTATGTATGAAAAGATGCCATTCAGATTGATGAATGCAGGAGCAACGTTTCAGAGGGCAATATACATTGCATTCGTTGGTGAGAAAGACAAATTTGTTTTGATATATCTTGATGACATAACTATTTTTTCAAGCAGCCATGAAGATCATTTGCAACACTTGAGGAAGACGTTCCTAAAATGCAGAAGGTATGGCATTTCTCTTAATCCTAATAAATATAATTTTGCACTTAAATAAGGGAAATTGCTTCGACATATTGTTTCAGCTGATGGGGTAAGGATTGACCCAAAAAGAGTAGAAGCCATTAAAAAATTGTCTCTTCCTAGATCAAAAAAGGATATTCAGTCTTTCCTTGGAACTATAAAGTTTATCAGCAGGTTTATAGCAAACTTTGCAGAACTTACAAAGCACATTACTTGTATGTTAAGAAATAATTCTAAAGTAAGATGGACCGAAGAAGCTAAACACTCTTTCAATTCAATCAAAGAAGCCATTGTAACAGCCCCTGTTTTAATCAGTCCTAACTTTGACAAGGAGTTTTATATCTTTTCATTTGCTTCAAAAGATACAATTGCAGTTGTACTATTGCAGAGAAATGTTGATGATCAAGAGCAGCTAGTTGCCTTCTTCATTAAAGTCTTGAGAGATGCTGAAGTAAAGTATGAACCATTGGAAAAACAAGCATATGCACTCATCAAGTCATTAAAAGCCTTCAGAATTTACATTCTTCAAGCCAAGGTAATAGCTTATGTACCTTCAAGCTCGGTTAAAGATGTGCTTATACAACCTGACATAGATGGAAAAAGGAGTAAGTGAATAGCAAAGTTAATTGAATTTGATGTCAAGATCAAGCTAGCAAAACTTGTGAAAGGTCAAGGCCTTGCCAAGCTCCTTGCAGAAGAAAATTGTAAGTTGCTTGAGATAAATTTTGTGGGTATAAATGCAGAAAATATTCAGGTTTCAGAAGACAGAGGTAGTGATAATTTGCAGGTTTCTCCTCACCTAGATGACTGTGAATGGTATAGTCACATCATTTATTTTCTGTAGAATTTATCAATTCCTTTAGATTTGACAAAAACACAAGGGAGAGCTTTAAATCTCAAAGCCATAAATTTATGCATTAATGACAACTTATTGTTTTGGAAAAATCCAACAGGGATACTCTTGAGGTGCATAAACCAAGAGGAATCAGCTAAAATCATGACTAAATTTCATAATAGTGAGTGTGGAGGACATCATTATTGGAAGACTATCGCTCATAAAATCCTGAGAGTTGGTTACTATTGGCCATCTTTATTTTCATATGTGTGTAAATTTGTGAAAACATGTGACAAGTGCCAAAGGTTTGCAGGCAAACAGCAGCTAAAATCTCTTCCCCTCAAACCTGTTGTGGTCACAGGTCCTTTTCAGCAATGGGTTTTGGACTTCATAGGTGAGATTCATCCACCTTCTAGCAATCAGCATAGATGGATCCTTATTGCTACTTATTATTTTACCAAATGGATTAAGGCCATTCCTACAAGAAATGCCAATCACACTGTCATCATTAATTTTCTACAAGAAAACATATTCTCCAGATTTGGCTGCCCTAAGAGAATAGTCACAGATAACGCTGCTACATTTAATGATAAACACTTGGTAAAATTATGTGAAGAGATGGGAATTTAGCTAGTACATTCTACTTCTTACTATTCACAAGGAAATGGCTTAGTTGAATCATCAAATAAGAGTTTAGTCAGAATCATAAAGAAGTTGCTTGAACAAAATACCAAGGGCTGGGATTCCAAGTTGAAAATTGCTTTGTGGGTTGACAGAGTTACAAATAAAAAGTCAATTGGCACATCCCCCTTCAAGTTAGTATATGGCACTGAAGCCATATTTCTTCTTCAACTTGCACTTCCAGTTGCAAAATTTTTACAAGAAGCTTACTCTGAACCAAATGATCTAACTAGGAGGATCCACAATTTGGTAGAGCTGCAGCAAGACAGAGAGCAACTTCTGGAAACGACAGAGTTACACCAAAGGAAGATGAAGGAAACTTTTGACAGAAAAGTTAAGGCAGATATTTTCAAGGCAGGGGAGTTGGTTCTGAAATGGGATGCAACAAGGAAGGAAAAGGGAAAACATGGCAAGTTTGATGCACTCTGGACAGGTCCATGTGTCATAGCATCAGTTCAGCAAAACAATACTTTTGTCCTCCAAGATCTTGCAGGTGAAGAAGTATCAAGTGGCCCATTTAATGGGCGGTTTCTAAAACTCTACTTTTCATGAGGCTTTCCTTAAAGCCTGCTTATTTGTACGTATTCTTTTCAGTTTTTGTTTTTGTTTTGTTTCGTCAATAACTCCATGCCCAATGGAATACTGAGTAAAATCAGTTTTGAATTTAAGTTGTAATAAAGGCTACTAAGTCAAACTAGGTTCTTGGAAACCTCACAGGGAGGTATCCATCCCAGCTGGAGCCAAATGTTATCTCCCAAAATGAATCAGTCAGTTTGTTCCATTTTGTAGGTGATAGCATGGTCATAAATTAGGGTTCTATATAAATTTTTAGAATTTAGAAGTGTCAAAACATAGGATTTAAGATGTTATCCTAGAAATAAATTGATCCTCAAAAGGTCTTTTCAAAAAATCAAGAAAAATCTTTTCAACAGCTAACATATGTTTTGAAGTTGAAGTTAGTTGGTGAAAGCCTCATGTTTCAATGGTTAAAGTGTACTCCCAGCAGCAAGCAAGCCGGTGAAAGTGCTAACACGGGTTTTCCTCCAACGAATCCAGAAACCCAAAAAGGATACACCAAACATGTGTCATACAATAATCATGGCGAGCTAATGGAAGTAAATGAGTGATGACACCTTTTCATCACATTCTAGCAGGACATCATGACAGATTGTGCTCACATATTTCGTGTGGAAAACAAGAGGAGGGTTTGAGGTGACAAACTCTTAATCATCATTGAAACCAGAGGATAAAGTACCAGCTATCTGGTGACATCAAATCAAATTATCATTTCTTATTTTGAACTCGTGGTGTTCAAAATTTCTATTATGAGGTTTCATATTTCAATTGATAACACAGGGTCATTTTCACCAGCTCCAACCTTTTCCTTATTAAGAAGATTACTGTGTCAACCATGTACAAATCAACCGGTGATTAAGTTGCAGATGGTGAGGAAGCAAGGAGGACTACTTATGAGGAAAGAATTAGATAATTTATCCTTTTTACAGTCTTATCCAGAGGTGCAGAAGTGATTCTCAGACGCAAGTTGTATGACATATGTGGAAAGTTTACAGGAAGGCTATCACCAGGCAATAGCAGAGATTTTTGCAAAGTCATACGATGGAAAGAAAGATACAGTGGGCTCTCTGGAACTGATAGTTGATGAAGCTGTCATCGCTTCAGCAACTGGCTTACCCAGAATAGGCCAAAGTTGGTTTAAAACAATAGTGACCAAGAATTTAGATTTTAGGACATACCTTAAGACAAAATTCCGATGTATAACCTGGAAGAAAAGAATCCATGTTTCTTACCTTGAAGATGAATGGCAAGATTTGTTCAAAGGCATTCAGTTATACTTAACCTCAGAGGGCGGGTATGACAAGTTAATGTTATATCATTTTAGACTCCTACGTCACTTCACAGGGAAGGTCCTTCTAAATTTGCCTTTCTTTCTTCATAGAAGCCTAACCAAGGTGTGTAATAAGATCAGAGTCGAACCTTTTAGCATCAAAAATGCCCTTTGTCATTATGGCCTGATTAAAATGATCATCTTGGAAGAACTGAGACGAAGAGAAAGAACTTGGCAGCACTTTCTCTTTCGGGAAGGTTTTGAGACTCAAACTCAACCTATAAATGAAAAGAAGAAAGTAGGCAAGAAGCAATCAACTCCTCAGAGTAGCTCAAGGAGGAGGAGAGCTCTCCCAAAGCCACCAGAAGACAAAAACTCTAGCATAAAGCCCAAGAAAGCTAAAAAGAAACTAGATTTTGAAACAAACTCAGAGCAATCCGCAGTGAAAAAGAAAAATGCTCTAAATCTGCCATACACAAATTCAGACACAAAACCAGAAAAAGAAGATGAAATTTCAGCCATCAAAATTCCAGAGCACTCCATGGAACCTGCACAGAATTGTGAATTTTTTACTTCCAAAGATGAAGGTGAAACCTCAAGAAATAAGAAATCAAAGAAATCACAGAAGATTAAGGAGCTAAAAGAGGTAATAGCATAGCAGGAGGTTCTAGAAAGGGTGATAAAAGCAATATATAAATCTTTATCAGAGAATTTTGCAAAGACAAATGCAGCTTTTGAGAAGCTGGCACATGAAAGTATAAAGGATAAGAAGAAGAAGAAAAAGATCACAAGGATTATAATAGCTTATGGCGGTTAGTTGAGCGCCTGAAGAGGAAAATCAAAAAGTTGAAGGAAAAAAATAACACACATCCAGATTTACAGGTGTTGCCCAGGTTGCTATAAATTTGCAGAGAGATCAATCAAATGAACACTGATTTTTTATGGAACAACAGTTTTGAATACGAAAGGTTTCCTTTTTTATCAAAACAGAGCTTTCGCCAACACAGAAGGCGAAATTATAACCAATTAGTTGTTGAAAAGCAGAGCTTTCATCAACTAATTAGCAAATCCTAAGGAAAAATAGCTAGTGAAACCACAGAATGAGAATTTTGAAGATTTGAGCTCGAACAGAGCGATTTTTGGAGTGATTTAAAGGATAAGAGAGTATCAAAAGATTAATCACCAAATCAGGAAATATTCAGTTTCAAAGATTCGTGGAGATTTTGGAGGTGAATGCTTAATTGGTCAACTAAAGCTTTGTTCACAGTTGTTCAAAGTTTTCCAACCACTGAAGACATGTGTCTTTTCCTCCATGACACATCAGAGACATAGAAATGAGGAAGACCGGATGTCAAAGAACAACTGTGAAGACAGTTTGATTCCTAGGAACTAGTTCTTTAGTTATCCTATTGTATTCAATTAGTTTTCTGCTTTCTATATTTAGAAATCCAAATCCAGTTTTCCAGGATCTGAGACTTGTTGTAAAGGCTATAAATGCCTATCTTTTTGACATACCAAGGGTTCGATTTTGGATACAGAAAATACTATATTGTAAATAGACTTTTCCATATGATAATACAAATCACATATTTCTCTCTCTATTGATGTCAGATTCTCACCTTTCCTTCTATACTCTTATTCAAGTTGTTTTAGCTGCAGAATGATTGTCACCTCATTGGTTAGCTCATAACTTGATTAATAGTTTCTTAGCATTGTTTATTAAACCCTAATTTTGTATTTGGTTTACAAGCATTGTTTTCTCACCCACTTAAAAGCTATCATCTGATTATTGATCCTTGAGAGCACTAGTTCATTTGATTCTCATTCTGATTGTCTGAATACCATCTGTAATTGAGTTATCCCATTGATCCATACACACAAAACACAAAAAAAAGTTTACCTTAAGTTACCAAGCATCTTTGACCCACAACCTCAAAGAGTTTCTTGGAGTGATAACACCATGATCTCCTTCCAGTGGTTAGACTGCTTCCTGAAGGACCTGCTCTGATACCAATTGTTGGAATATTGAGAGGGGGGGGTGAATCGGTATGAGAAAAATTAGTACTTTTAATCACAATATAAAACCTCCAATAAATATTATGAGCATTTAATTTATCATCAACACCATAATTCAATGAATAGACATCACATAAACATAGTACACTAGAATTTTACGTGGAAACCCAATGTGGGAAAAAACACAGAATGTTTTTCTTATTATCAAAGAGTACATTCATCAAAAGCACCAACTTCCTATTTCTCCAGCTACAACTGGAAGGAGGATTCAACCCCCTATTTATAGGCTACAACCTGAAGGAAGCTCCAACTCCCTAATTTAACCGACTCCAACCAGGAGGAGGTTACAACCCCCTTTCCTTGCCTCGTGCAACAACTGTGAAATATAAATGTAGACCAATCTGTCACTACCTATGTCACTAATAACATGTTGTTGTTGTTGTCTCTGATATTTCTGCTACTTCTACCGATATCAATATCTCATCAAGACTGCAACCACACACACCTCATACCAGGATTCACGAGAGAGTTCTCCAAATCAAATGCTTATGAATCACTAAGACATACATGTTCCTTATTTCTTCAGAATATTCACCCTAACACACTCAAGAAGACATACCTACAATCATGTAGTTGACCTGAGTTTTAGGTCCCTGATATTCAAAAAATTCCTCACATGTCCATGACCCTATGCATTGTTTTCTCATAGGTATCCACGCTTTTCCTTATTGCATCCCACAGATGTTTGTGTTTTTCCTCCTAAAACCTGTGGATAAACTCAAGGAATCCTTGTATGAAACCTATTCTTTGTACTATCGACTCTTGCAAACTTCTTACTTCAATGGACTTCTCTGCCTTCGAATCACTACCTCAGATCTCCAACTTGTATTCTTAGAAGTGATACACATAAGTGATCTTCAAATTGACTATTCTTTGTGTTTTAATGAGGATCTGATGATGACATGCAACTGCCATGCAACTCATGATGACTTGCAACTCAAATACAACCCGTTATCTTCTATTTACAGTTACTTTGACACGCAACTGATATGTAGCTTGTTATCCTCTATTTTCAGCTACTTTACTTCAACATGCAACTTGTTCAAGGGTTGTCATCAATGACAGCCAATCTTCCAAAAACTAAACTTTCGACAATCAATTAATACCTGCAATAATTAATATTTCAACACCTTGCACTACTAGAAGGGCGTGATCACCTCCTATAGGTGGGTTTTTTAGGTTTACGAGATGGTTTTTTCTCATATCTGAGTCTAGGTTGGGTCAGTGAGATTGTACGTGATCTGTAGGCATTGATTTGACCCCTTGATAGACCTCTCATTTTATTTTTGAGTGCATAAGTAGATTTGAGGTGTTGAGTGCATTTTAATGTTTTATGCTTGAGTGAGTTTACTACTTGGCGAAAAGTGACCTAGGTATCACATATAGGAGTTATTTTTAGACATGGTGGCATGTTGTATATCCTCTTTTGTTCAGTTTATGATTGTGATTGGAAATTTTGCACACAATTACTAGATTTTTTGTTGAATTTTTGGGTGGTTTCTTCATGTATAGACATTGGAGTGCTCTTGTTAGCATCGCTACCAATATCATACATCCATAAAATTTCTTGTTTACTAGTATGACTTGCATTTTCGTTTTGTTACACTAATACAATTTTGCATATCATATTATGTACTAGGGTTAAAGCATTTGAGTGTTCTTTAGTAAAAGATTGCATTGGTGTTGTTATCACCATTTATTTGCACATATATCCCAAAAGGCCAAGCCTTACTGATTTACTCCATCATAGCCTATGTATCCCTTGTCATGCATACTCTCACACCATTATTCCCTCACATAACTCAGGAAAACCCCTTTTTCCTAAGTCATTTCCCACTTTTCCACCATTACTCCCTTGCATAACTTAGGAAAACCCCTTTTTCGTAATTTATTTCATTTAATTAACTTATAATCCACTTTTATGCATTCATCCCTCTTTATTTTATTCAAATTAAAGGGAAAATTCAAATTAGTGGTTAAAATAGATTTGGTCAAATATAATATTTTATTATTTTGACCATATCAAGGATAACCACTATTTTCCCTATAAAATAAAGAGAGCCATACCTTTTTCCATAGAGATTTTCCATGAGAGTACTGAGATTCTACTGAAAATTCCAATCATTTTTTAGCTTCATCTCACCATTGTTATTTTCATCCAAGAGGAGAATATAGCAAGTGTTATTATACATCCGGGAAAGAAAGAAGAACCCTCCCATGGAGAGGCCACCAGGAGGCATTTTGTCTTCACAGGTTTATCCATAGGTGTTGTTTATATTATTCTTTCCATTGGGTATAGAGATTGATCACATTCTTTGGATATTTCTACTACATTTTGCAATTGGTATGTCTTTTTATTTATTTATGTTATTGTAGATCTAGATCTGAAGGAATGTGCACCCATTAATTAAAGTAAGTTTTATTGTCTTTTTACCCACTTTTGTCTGTGATCTAGAAACAACTAGAGATGCAGATATTCTCACCCTTGCTGCATTTTTTCTACAATGGAATGGTGAATCAGCTGGGGATCTAAGTTTTACTTATGATCCTTGGTTGTGGGTATGTGGTAAACGCTTGATTTTCTAGATTTTTGTTTTATTTTTTGGACCTTTTTCAAGGGTTTTATGATCTGGTAGCGTGTTGTTTGTATGCGCAAGTTATAAGAGTAAAAAAAAACTCAGGAAACCCTCAGGATACATGTCCACAAATTCAGGTTTATCTCCAATTGCCAATGCACTTTTTTGGGTAGAAAATAAGGAAAACCCAATTTTGTTTTTGCCACTACAAGCTCATATAGACTCCGATTAACGAACTATTTACAGAATTAGATTTGTATTTCTGAGATATTCAAAAGGGTACCTTTAAATTTTTAAAATTTGAAACTTCATATTAGAACCATTTTCAATAAGGGTTAAGTCTCATCGCACATTCCCAGGTATTTCCCGCACTATTGATTTTTTGAATTTGTTCTTCCTTTTAGTGTCTAATGTGCTTGTTGTAGGTATTATTTAGGGTATTCATAAACCCTTAGTTTGATATTTTATTAAGTGGTTTAAAAATCCCATTAAACCCTATAAATTGAGGAGAAAACCCCCATGGGGTTTTGATCTATTTTTCTCAAGGGATTTCTTGAGGGTTTGGCTCCCTGTTTGCTGCTACAAATGGTTTTTGGATTTACCACTTGATTTGTATCCATCCCTTAGTTTATTTTCTTGATTTTCATACCATTTTAATGCATCAAAAATAACAAGAAAGAAGCATTTAAAGTAGGACCATAGATTTGATTTGATTGCATCTATTTTTTTGTTGATTGCTACAGATGTAGGATGCCTTTTGATTATTTTTTGAGAAACTAAAGTAGTTAGTAGCATATGAAATCCCTTAGTGAAGAAAAATACCCTTTTTGTCCTTTTCTTTTTTCTTACTAATAGGGATTCACCATTGCACTCTAGCTACATTTTATTGGAAAGAAAACTTTGCATTTTATATTCCTTATTGCACTTGCATCACCTATTCTATCTTTCAAAAGAAGAAGTCATACCTTTACCCTTTTGATTTGACTTGTTTGTGCCCATTGGAATTTAGAAATTTATTCTTATTTTCTTTTCCAAAAGTTATGTACTTTCATCATTTTATTTTCATGCAATCATTGATTTACTTTTATGAAAATAAACTCAAATCAATAAACTCATCAACATGCCAACACATATTGCAAACCAAACAACACTGAAACCAACTCTAAACTTGAAACTCACCTTGGACACCATTTCTCCCCTAAAGAGACACTCTTTTAGGATGAAAGGCCTTGACCTCAAGTTTCCAATCCAATGTACCCTCATCTCCATTAGACGAGGAAATCCCCCTGCCTTAGTCCCTCATATAGTTCTAGCTCCTAAGAGTCATAACCCTCGTCCTATGTATGAGGTACTGGTACCACTTCCCATCCCATCCCTCTTCCAGTAAGGCCATCTCCTTCTAGTTCCACCATGGCTGAAACTACTTATACCTCCTTGCATTTTATGGATGGTTTGAGTATACATGACCTGAACCAGTTTATTAATGAGTCTATTCACCATGATCCTAATTTACCTCCCATTCCCACCAAGTTTCCCTCCAACATCCCCAAGTTTGAGCGAAAGTCTAAAGAAGACCCTTCAAACCACGTGTTTTCCTTCCACATATGGTGTTCCTCAAACTCCATCACGAAGGACTCCATTAGGATCCATCTTTTCTAGAGAACCTTAATGGGTGCCACTGCAAAGAGGTACATATATTAGCCATAGAAATATTACCAAACCATCGATTCCACTGCGAAGGTGTTCCTCACATTCTTCTAATTACATGTTCACCATGAACTGGGAATCGAAATCCTTACTTCCTATTGCCAAACCACTGCCACCCACATCTCAGACCACATCCATGACTGGTGCAGCCGACGTGGCTTGTGCAAAGCCAAGCTAGATGACATATTTATTAAGGATTTCTTCCTAAAGTCTCTAGTTCCTTCTATCTCCAAGCATGTCTCCATGACATTTCCTAAGAATGAGGAAGATGTCATATAGAAGGAACAACAATATGAATTGATCTATTCTTAGTCTGTGTACCTATACACTATTCTCCCTAATGCCCCTCAGTCTAAATTAGGTGACTTAGCCACTCCTAACACCTCCCATGTCGCCAATGGTCTCATTGGCTCAATATCTCTCGCATAGCTGCCACCACCACCTAGACATAGTAGATATACCTTTTATTATGGTGGGTCCCCACTCCTTATGGATACCTAAACCCACCTAAGGACCAATCATGTGACTCATCTCAGGTGAGTGTGAGTACATACTACTCTGCACCTCCTACATAGTTGCATTACCATGGTCAGGGTCCCCCGTGTGGGAATCCCTCTTGTGGGGCTACTACCAATCCTTACTGTCCTTTTACTGGTCCACCACCATCAACATATACCCCACCTACAGGTGCACCCCCTACCCATGTTAGCCCGCCTACACCTCCCCCATAGGGACAAGTGTATGTGTAGCAGAACACTCCCCTTCCTCCCAATAAAAACAGGGGGAATAGCAAGAGGAAAGGGAATAAAAATAACAAAAACCAGGGGCCCCAAGGAGCCTAGAACCCAACCCCCAACACTGGGGGAAACCAACCTTACCTCAACCAAATCCAAGGAACCAACCCAATTCCCAAGCAAGGGAAGAACCAACCCCTCTGCACAAATAAACATTGTTCATGTTACGGTGTCTATGGACATTACACTCACGAGTGCCCTCTCCTCCCTATCATGTGTCACACCTGGAAAGCCTCTAAGACTTATCAACAAGCCAATTCCAAACCTTCCCCGCCATCCTTGTCACAGCTAGTTATGTTGAAAAACCCTTTCTCCAAAAAAGGGTTGGTCAACACTTTTCTCCCCCTCCCACTACCTCTTCCCCTGATCCTCACCCATATGGTAATGGCACTTATGAAATTCTCATGTTGTATTCAGTCGACATGAATCTCACTACTTGATCACACCAGTATGATATGCACCCCGGGATACAATCAATTGTGCCCTGTGATCCTCTTTCATCCACCCTGGGGACGTTATTGATCACTCAACCCTCTACAGATATCCCTATGAAGGTCCTAAAAGTTTCACTTCGACGGAATGTTGTTCACCTTTATGGGAAGGAAACCTAGCATTATAGAATTATTTATGAATTAGCCCAAGCCCTTGCTACCATGTCAACCCTCGAGGTCCTTCAGATGTGCCCTGCATAGAAGAAGGATTTTCTTTCTTCCCTAGGATTTGCTTACCCTTCAGACAACCATATGATCACCTTCGATAGTGATCAAGTAAATCCTTTTCTCTTTCCCTCTTCTGTTGCTTTCCAGATCCCATTGACCATCAACAAGTACAGCATCCACCATTGTATTGTTAATGAAGGCTCATCCACATGCGTGAATTATGCTTAGGTTTGACAGCAGATAATATCCCCTACCCTTGTCCCATCTATGATATCCCTTCAAGCATATGATGGGTGTCCTTTCCAACCATAGGGACTTTACTAGAAATGTTCCATAAAGATATTGGGAAAAGAAGATTTACCCCCATGATTACCCTCTACCATTGTAGTGGTGTTTGTGTTGGACCTACCACCAATAATTAGGTTGAATATGATGCTCTGATAGATTTGTTAGCCTATTCCCTTGCTCATCGCATCCATCACCTTCATGTTTAATTAGATTCTCAAATTATCGTAATGCAACTAAAAGTTTTGTATCATGTGCACCACCAATGCTTTATTAGGAAATACTTGTGTGTTCAACTCATGGTGCAATCATTTGAATCTATCTCATTCAATAACGTACCTAGAATTCACAACCAGTTTGTAGATAACATTGCAAACAATATCCTAGATTGACATATAGCACATACATCATCAAGAAGATAACATTTTGCATTCATTTTTACACTATCATACATGCATGTCAGTACATGTCACACATTGTACATTTTTCATTTTTATCATCACAAACATTTATATATATGTTCATAATCACATCATATATTAGAAAACCAAAAAATAACATTGGTTGTATTATTTTGAGTACACTGCTCTAATATACAACTGGCATGTCCATCACATGTTATATATAATACAGAAATGGGGGTGATCATCTATCCCCTCCTAATTATCATCCTCATCAGATGTCCCAATATGTGCCTTACCATCAAATCCCCATGCTTGAACTGGTGGGAAGGGTAACTCTAGGACCTTCTCATAGTAGTTCCTCCCCTCATCCTGATTTTGATTAATGCACCATTTTCACCATTGGAATCATTTTTATAAACCATTCTTCAAATTTCCTGCTTTGCCACTTCACCAGGAAGCCATCTTTCCAAGAAGATTCAAAGCACATATTTTTTCATTGAATTATTTTTCAATGGTTTACATCACTTAAGCATGATTTTTCTTTTGTTGTTGTTGAATGTTGAACAAGGATTCCCCATGAATAACCACTTTTATTCATATATGTGGGTGTAAATTAGGCCTTGATTCCCTTGGCATTTAGCTTATTTTTCTCTCCCTTCTTCTCATTTCATTTTCCTCCCATTCCTATAAATTTCCCATAGGACCCCCTCACTTGAGTAGATGGATCAACACTCCATCTTTTTCATTTTCCATCTACTTGGTGACATATCCTTCCTCACATAGGAACCCTAGAATAGTGATCCCAGTTGTGTTTTGGTGCCCATGTTTTTTCTTTCACCTTAGGGCTGGGAGTCCAGTTAGTCTCCATACCAGAGTTGAGCCACACACATTTCTTCTCATCATCTTAACATCCATCCCCCCTAAACTCCCACATTTTTTATTTCTATCTGTTGGAATTCTCTTTCAATTGGTCACATTACTTAACCACCATTTTGTTTTTGTTCTTGTTGACCATTCAACCAATAATTACTCACCAACAATTGTTATTGTCTATGTCATTCCACACTTCATTCGGGAGCCATTTTCTCCCATGAAGAGTTATGATTCCCTTTGTTGATTAGTTCCTTCTAGATGGGGGCATTCCCAATGCATCCCATTGATTCCCTTAGTTGGGGGCATCATTTTATCCCTCCTATCCAACCCCATCGACATTAATAGGAGGATTTTTTTCATTGATAGACCATTTCGAGACCATTCCCATTGTCATTATCTAAAAATATCTCTCCATTTTCCTCTCCCAACCAGCCCCATTGGCACTCTTAGGGTTGGAAGGGTTGTTCCATAGTCTCTTTCTCACCATACCCACCGACATTATGAGGAGGAGTAGTCCTTTAGTTCCCTCTATTAACCATCCCCATTAACATTCTTAGTTGGAGGGTTATGTCTCATTTGGTTCTTTGGTTCTTTCCTCACTAGCCCTATTGGCATTCTCAGGAAGGTCCCATTTGTTGTTTTTCCTCTTAACAAGCCCCACCATCATTATCATGAGAACCCATTGGTTTGGTTTCCCTCTTGACCAACATTAAGAGGGATCCATTTTTTTTTCGGTTTCCTTCTTGACCAACCCCACCGACATTCCTAGGAACGTTAGTCATTGGTGACATCTCCCCGATCATCCCCATCAACATGCTCAGGGGGTATAGTGCTCATGGTCATTCTCCAAACCAGACTCATAGACACTCTTTGGAGGGGTCCCTATGGTCCAATATTGTATAGTCCATTTTCCATTCATAGGTGTGGACTAGTATTATGACTCTCCCCTCCTAAATAATCCCCATTGGCATTAGTTGATGGGATTTTCTTGTCATCTTCTTTGTTTAACAAACCTCACCGACATTGTTAGATAGATTTGAGTTTCCTCCTTCTAGCCATCCTCATTGGAATCACTAGGAGTTTTTCCTTGATGTCATTCATTTCTTCCCATCTTGCCCCAATGGTATTGCTGAGACGTATTCTCACATGTCGTTTCTTCCTAGCCAGCCCCATTGGAATTACTAGGAATAATATCCCCCTTGTATTATTTCCTCCTAGATAACTCCATTATCATGGCTAGGAGGACTTACCACTTGGGATCACTCCTCCTAGCCATCCCCATTGACATTCCTAAGAGTTTCCCCCCCTTTAATATCCCCCCTTCCTGGATAACCCCACCAACACTCCTAGGAAGAATCCCTCTTTGTTGAGTGTCTTCCTCCACTAGGACTCCACTTGGCCACTGCGTTTTTAAATAAATTTGTGAGTAACTTGTTATTGATCACACATTCATTTTTCCCTTGGTAGCATCCATGTGTTTCCCTTGTTCAGAGCATCTACCATGACTCACCCCTCCATTATTTGTACCCATCACATGTTTCCCATCTTTCCATCTATATTTGTCCCATTGATACATTTGACCAACATTATGCCCAGTCACCCACCATCCTTATGAATGTCTTCAGTTGTTTCCAGATTATCCCTACATTTATTCTCTAAATAAGGGAACTGATTAAGGGATTTTTCCCCTATGATCGTGGGTCATAATAACAGCAAAGCAAGACCAATTGAAAGAGATAATCATCTCCCCACAGTCACAAACACACAAAAATCAAAGAAAATAACTACTTTATTTAGGAGAAGGTAGGGATAGAGAGGAGAAATGAAGGTGCACCTTATTCTCCCGTTTTATATTGATCCCTGCTCCAGTTCTTCAAATAAATCTTGATCTTCCACTCGAACTAACCTTCAAGACAGATACAAAACTAGGGTTGTGATGAAAGTAGTTATACGATCGTAAACATGTGCATGTAATATGTCAGATACAAAGTAAGCATACAGATGAATGTACAATGAAGACAAATTTGAGGGAAAACAAGCTTTTTTATTACCAGCAAGTGGAAAAGGTAAGTTACAACCTTGTCCAGCATTAGGCACTATCTTGAACCCAACTCTATGGGTTCCTCCGGGAATATTCAAGAATCAACTCAATCGATAAAGACTTCTCTCAATGACTCAGATAGGGATAATGAGACACCTATAGTCATATCAAAGGAGAAAGAAGCTCTAGAAAAGGATTTTCAATATTAAAGGGGATGTTTCTCAAAGAATATAGGGAAACGAGGCTTGTTAGATATTGGCAGCATAACTTTGCACCAAGGGACTTGTGTGTTTCATATTTATACCTCTATGGTTGTTTACATATTCCCAAAGAGGTTTGGGGACTTGGATTCCATTGTGTATGGGAAAGGGTCGTTGGGAAACGATCCCAACCGAAAAACCCTCCTGAAAACACATAATTGCTTTATTTTTCACCAAAAATGAGGGCATCCGTGGGTTACAATGAGGAAGGGCATGGATGTACGCGTGTTGCAATAGGGAAACCCGCAGATATACTCTTAAAGCATGTTTTTTAGATGATTTTGGAGGTGAATTTTAGGGAAAAGTCTAGCAAGCATTGGGAAAGGGTTAGGACATGGAACAAAAGCATAAGTGTGGCATTTTGTGCTATAACGGATGCCCCCTAATGTGTGAGCTCAGAAGGAAAAAATAATGGTCGAAATACATTATGAACTATGAAGGGTGAGGATGCATCAAAGTATCCATAGAGGTTCCCGAACAACTGATCCAACAATCAATAACCGTCAGTAAATATCAATCAATATTTTTGTTTCCAAAGTCGGGTATACCCATGCTCGGGAGTGATAAAGCATGGTCACCAAAGAAAATATATTGTGGATCTATGGTACATATGAAAATATGACTAATGTCCATGGCCATGAACAATATATAGTGGATCCATGTGATAAATATTAAGTAGAAAGAATGGCCACGAAAAATACACAGTGGATCCATGTCAAAGAATATCATAGCAACAGAGAGATACGCAGTTGAGATATGTCTCAGAATCAAGAACATAGGATATCTAGAACCAAAAGAATGAACAAGCTTCTCCTCTGCAAGTGCCAATGTCTATGAGGTGGCACCATATGAGTTGGGAAGGAGCAAATATTGGTGGTGCTCGTATATCACCCAAAGTCTTCACAACGATCTGTCGCGGTACATGTCTACACTATGTGAATATATGAGATGAGGTGGAACATAGTGAGACATCATTTGATTACCGGTCATTTATGTATACTATTATTAACAAATGTGATACAACCCACCGATAATGATGATGGGAGTCAAGGTACCATGGTATTATCTAACAAGTGTGAATAAATTATTTGGCATCAAACACTTGATAAAAACTATCAAGTAGGGAAAATTTGATGTATTCCCACTACCAATAGTGAGGGAACCTCTCACTGGTG
>JASDQU011378205.1:24147-45593 GCA_032191745.1 Picea mariana | reverse complement strand
TTTCCTGCATGGTTGCTTGGTGATTTCAAAACTTCTTCAACTCGTCAACAGTACTAAGGAGTCATTAAGGGATCCAATACCTTCATAAATATTTACACATCAAATTCAGGCTTGCAAAATTGATGCTAAATCCTCATAGATATAAACTACCTCATGTGTGAGCTCAATATCAACAAACTAAAAGAAGTATTGACATGCGATTAAAAACAAATTTAAGTGAGTGTTGGTGGAATCCCTTGATTTCTCAACTTGCAACTTACACAACTATATGCAACTTATGCCACTATATACAACTATATGCAAATATGCAACTATATGCAACTTTATGGAACAATGCAACTTATGCAACTATATGCAACTTTATGCAACTATATTGCAACTATATGAAACTATATGAAACTTATGCAACTATATGCAATTTATACAACTATATGTAACTTATGCAACTATATGAAACTATATGCAACTTTATGCAACAATGCAACTTATGTAGCTATATGCAACTTATGCAACTATATGCAACTGTGTTGGTACCACAAACTTATATTCACACGATAACTTATCTTCTTGTTTTAATGAGTGTAGGCACCACCAAATAGGTATCTGTCGTATCTATATTCCTCGAGTGATGATCAAGATATACTAAGAGAGGTTGAAAGTGAGACGTGTTGTACTAAAAAAGACCCAACTAGTGCACAAGGCCCAAGAGAGGTCATAACTGGTAAGGGAGGGACTAAATGTGTTAGGCAAAGCATCTACCATAGATAAACATATGACGAAGGAACTTATGACGAACAATGAAACTTATGCAACTTTATGCAACATGCAACTTATGCAACTTTATGCAACATGCAACTATGCAACTTATGCAACTATGCAACTATATGCAAATATGCAACTATATAACAATTTCGTATGCAACTATATGCAACAATGTAACTATATGCAACTTTATGCAACTATATAAAACTTATGCAACTATATGAAAATATGCAACTTATCCAACTATATGAAACTATATGCAACTTTATGCAACAATGCAACTTATGCAACCATATGCAACTATATTGCAACTATATGCAACTGTGCTGGTACCACAAACTTATATTTGTACGATAACTTATCTTCTTGTTTTAACGAGTGTAGGTACCACCAAATAGGTATCTTTTGGATCTATCTTCCTCGAGTGATGATCAAGATATACTAAGAGAGGTTGAAAGTGAGACGTGTTGTACTAGATCTACCGGTTCTAGATCAACTAGATCTGAAAAGGTAAGGAAAAGATTTTGTATACGCATGCAATTTTTTATTGCCAATGGAGGGTCATGTAATTATGATGCTGAAAGCATAGGTGACATTGAGTTTCCATTGAGGTATAGACATCTAGTGCAATGATGGACACCTAAGGAGCTACCTGAAGTGAACACAACTTTCTTCATCAGTGGGAGGATGTATCACATTGCTCCTTCATCCTTACATGGATTGGGGTTATTTTCCATGGATGGCATAAAGGTCAGTTATGGCACTATAACTGAATTGATGGAGTATGTCGGACCATTATACAAATACAATCACTGATTGATGTTGTTACGATATAAGCGAAGTATGCGGAGATACAAAGTTGCCGCAAATTATATACAACTAGAAGATAACCATCAAAATAAAGGGGCAACTATGTATATTGATGGAAGGCCAAAATCTACTGGAAAAATTGTGGGCTTTATAAATAGTACACGACTAGTGGCAACAACTAAGAAACTGAATTGCATATTTGAGGGTTGCGAAGGAAATCGTATATTTGTATGTGCAACAAAAACAATAGTTCCAGGTGAAGAGTTGTTGATCGATTACAACTTAAATTGAATAGATGGAGGGGGTGTGGCTATGGAGGTAAATATCTTTCATACCATTCAACTCAACCTTTGATCAATGATTGTTACAATTTATCGATGTAATATTTCAATTTTTTACTACATACATTTCATTTTTCATTATTTATTTTATGATATTACTGCAATATTTCATTTTTTTAATGTTACTATAACTTTCATTACTCTTATTGATTAATTTATTGTGTCAACATCTATCCAGGGTGACCGTGAGATATCACAGGCTACATCTGTCCAGGGTGATTGTAGAAAGGCACCCACTATGCCTCAGTAGGTAAATGTTAAATATAGTAACAAGTTATGACTACAACAACTAAATTTCAGAAATTTCATTATTTTTTTTCTGATATCACTGCAATATTTCATTTTTTTAATGTTACAGGGGAATTTCATAGCTTTTGTTGATTGATTTATTGTGTCAACTTCTGTCTAGGGTGACCGTGGAAGAAAATCACCCACTACATCTATCCAGGGTGACCGTGGAAAGACACCCGCTGTACCTCAGCAGGTAAATGTTAAATATAGTAACAACTTATGACTACAACAACTAAATTTCTGAAATTTAATTATTTTTTTTTTCTGATATTACTCCAATATTTCATTTTTTAAATGTTATAGGTGAATTTCATAACTTTTGTTGATTGATTTATCGTGTCAACTTCTGTCTAGAGTGACCGTGTCCAAAAAACACCCACTACATCTGTCCAGGGTGACCATGGAAAGGCACTCGTTGTGCCTCAGCATGTAAATGTTAATTACAGTAATAACTTATGACTACAATAATTAAATTTCTCAAATGTTAAAGTTCATCTCATTAATTGTATTCATCAATGTATTGTGGCATGGTCAACGTGGGAAGGCTCCCACTGAGGATATTGATGAAAACGAAATATTTTATTCCGCTGACCCAATGACAACTGTAATGAAGACCTTGAAGAAGGCTACAAAATAGGACAGGAAGATAGGACAAGAATTGTAGAGCTACAAAATACAATAACTAATTTTGGGGTAAGTGGCATCTTCACATATTTTTATTAGCTATGAAAATTTCATATCCGTTTTTTTGTTTTATATTTTCTATATGATCTGATAAAGTAAAGTTTTCCATTTGTAGGAGTTTTTAAACCCCGTGCGCCAGGAACCTGCCGATCCTGCAACTGCTTTAGGTAGCAGTGATGGTCCAATGCAAAAAAATGTTGACATAGCAAAGTGCAAGTGAGTCTTTTTGAGCCTCCTGAGGTTCCCCTCGAATCCATTGATGAGCGTAATGATTTTGACCAGCATGACACATTGAAGTATGATGAGTCGGAGCCTGAGACTCCACATGACTCTAGAGAGGAACATATTGTAGATGGAGAGGAAACAATTCTGCATGGAGCAGAACGAATTAAAAGCACTGGATCACTAGATGTCACCTTTCTGGTAGATTACACATGTTTTCCGATCAAGATTCAGAAGATTGCAGGTGATTGTTAATTAATTGATTCATTTTTTTCATGAAATTGAAATGGACATTTGTTGAGATTATTATAAATTAATGGATAACACGTTTCTATAAGAAACAATGTTTTCTATAGAAACTTAAATGAAAAAGCATTGGAGCTATTTGGCCCCACCATTCGCACACGGTGGAATGGCCAATATAGCAAAAAGAAAGATGGTTTAATAGACCACATGGTAGACTTGTTCGACAACACTTTCAACAAGAAATTGGTTACAAAGTTAGCCGATAAGAATTTAAAATATACTAGGGCCTAGTATAGGGAGAAATTGCAATTAGACCTCAAGCATGAACGTCCTCCCATGGTTCCAGAGAAAGAGTGGAAGGCCTTGATAGAGGATGCAAAGGAGAACTTGTTTAAAAAACAAGGAAGACATCCACGAGTTTGTCAAGCAAGGTACAACACATGTCATATTATCAGTGAAATATGATCATTTATGTTTTTCTTTCCTGTTTTAAGTAACAATTACGATATCTAATTTTTTCAAAAATTCCATATGTAGGCTACCAGACACCTCCAAAGCAACCAAGGCCAGAGTGGAAAAGCACGGGCAACATAAACTAGGCCAAGATGGCTATGGAAAACTAAAATCCTGAATCATAAGATTTAAATGATTAATTGTGGTTAATATTTATTTAACAGTAGCGAACAAATATAAATTTTTGTTATTGGTACTTTTAATGGTCTTTGCCGTCAAACTCTGCTGTTTCCATTTCGTTTTCCTGCAGGACATCGCTCTGTAGGTTATATGCTATCTGTACGAGATACGGCAGGTAAACCGATCCATTCGTTACTCTTACTTATCTTTTATATTCTAATTTGTCAACATTTTCCAGAGATATTTTTTGGACTATGTGCTCTCTTTAGCATAGTAGTGTTCTCTTGCATACTGGTCCGTCGGCAATTTTGTTGTACGAGGACAGCGACTGAAGAGCAGAGCATTCGAGCGTTTATGGATCCCGTCGACTCAAGAACTCCCTCGGTTGAGAAACAGAGAGAACAACAATTTATAACAGTGGGGACGACCTGTCATGTTAACCTGGTGCGCCTCTTAGGTTATTGTTCCCAGGGATACATAAAAGCTTTGGTGTATGAATATATGGAGAACTCCCTCGGTTGAGAATTTCTTAAATTATTATTCCTCACAAGTGCCCACCAGATATTCTTACGCTCAGATTATGACTTACACAAACAACATGGCAGAAAAGCTTGGTAAAGGAGGTTTTGGAACAGTTTATAAAGGACAGCTTCCCACTGGAAGTGGAATAGCTGGGATGAATCCAAACAGAGTGAACAACAATTTATAACGGAAGTGGCAACAGTGGGGACGCCCTGTCATGTTAACCTGGTGCGCCTCTTAGGTTTAGGTTATTGTTCCCAGGCATCCATAAAAGCTTTGGTGTATGAATACATGGAGAATGGTTCCCTTGAGAGATATATCCATGGAGGCCGTCATGACGATCTGGATTGGAAACAACTATATTCAATTGCACTTGGGACAGCTCGCGGCCTTGCATACCTACATGACGAGTGCAGAAATTTCATCTTACATTTTGATATAAAGCCTCACAATGTTCTTCTTGATGCCAATTTCTCACCGAAAGTTGCAGATTTTGGTCTTGCAAAAATAGCAGATAGAGAGGAAAGCCACGTCTCTGTTGTTAATAGAGGAACACTAGTTACTCTGCCCCAGAGGTGTGGTCAAGGTTGTATGGAGTTGTCACTGATAGATCTGATGTTTATAGCTATGGTATGCTGCTTATGGAGATCAAGCAGATTTTACTACCCAGAGTGGGCTTTCAAGTAAGTGGAGAAAGGTCAGTTTGAGAAAAGGAAACATGTCAGAAGAAGAGCAAGGCATCGCAAAAAGGTTAAGTTTAGTTGGACTGTGGTGCATACAGTTCAATGCATCTCGTCGTCGATAAGCAAAGTGATCCAAATGTTAGAAGGAGGCGGCAACGTTAGCACTCCTCCATTTCCATTCTCCGTTGATGCACCAATGACAACTATGCAACTCTCTATCTCTCAGCCATCTTCTTCAACCATTACCACTCCTCTATTTCCATTCCCCGTTCATCCATTGAAGATACCTACACAACATTATTCCTCTGACCCATCTTCTTCAACAACTTACTCTTTGGAGGTTGAAACGATCAATCCCAAAAGTACTCAAGGTGCCTAAACCTCCATGTAATGTAATCACCATTGAATCAGTTTTCAATTGATTCCATTGGGCACTAGTTGTCTATATAAGTTCTTGGCTTATTCTAATATGTTGTAACAGAGCTTACTTCTATAGTTGATCAATTTATATGCGTTTTAATATCAATTTCATTTTGTGTGACTTCTAGTATTTTAGAGATAGTAAAAGAGAAATATCAAAACATTTAGTTGTAATTTTACATATATAAATATATTATATGTTTTATTTGTATTGTATTTAAAAATTGTAAAAAATAAATGATATTACTTGTGTGATAATAATTTTAATATAAAATAATATTGTTCAAACATATTCTATAATGGTTATATATTTTTTTATATTTTAATTAAAAAATATTTTTTTTAGAGAAAATACTAATAAGTTAATTATAATTTTTGTTAATTTTATTATATATGTATTAAATTAACATTTCCAAGCTAAAACTTGAAATACAACTATGGAAAATAGTTGATATCTTTTTTACTTTCAAATTAGAAAATTTAAGTCTTAAACTCTATGTTAAAAGTTTGTTTTAATCAAGAATTGGTATTGACTTTAATTCTTGGCCAAAGAGTTTGTTTCAATTGAAAGTTTGATTTCATCACATCTTCACATTTACTTGCTAAAAAACACTACACATATGCCAATAAAACTTTACAACAAGTCTTAACGGATTATCCCCAAATCTACATGGACAATGTAATAATATAAATTAACCATTTTTTTAAGGGATTATCCCATTCCTACATGGACAATATAATAATATAAATTAACCTCCCAAACTGGTTCTATTTGTTGCAATGTTGATTCTACAATATTTATGTGTCTCTACATTTTACATCAATCTAACATGTTCTTTTGTGTTGCCTATGCTCTTTGACCTTAAAATTCCCCTTTGTGTTTTGAATTTCCCCTTCCCTTTCCTTTTGATATGTTTATTTGTTGAATTAATATACATTTATTATGATCTAAGTGATTTTTATAATTTATTATCAATATATATATATTACTTCATGAAGTATTTGGTACTTTACTTTTACTTACTATGCTAGATTGTTTTATTTCTTATGCCATACCAAAGTTACTATATTCAAATTCCTATAATTGTTATTTGTTTTCATTTTATCATTTGATATTTTTACCAATCAAGCTCTAAATCATAATCATGAATCATAGCCATGGAATATAAAGTGTTAGGACTATTTCAAAAGGATTTACAAATTTACTATTTTCATATATACCTATAAAATCACAAGTAATGAAGGAAACATAAAAGCCTAAATTATAACTCTATGTAATCATTTCAATATTCACCATCTATTTAGTTTTTACTATACCAGTATGGGGTCTTTCCTAATGGTCAACAGGTCTACCACGTTCTACACAACACAAAGCTTTGAAAGAAATATAGACAAAGCTTGGTACAATCGTATCTCAAAATAGATAAGTGTCAGTATCTTTATTCAGAATCAAAATCTGACTCACAAGATATCGATAATGCTAGTGCCCTTTGTTAGCATAAATATTGTTTTTAGCGCTTGACATCATCCAACATCTCCAAGGGTCAGTTTCAAAAGGAAGTTTTATCATTTCTTATTTTCATTTCCATTTGCAACTGTGCACTGCAAACTTCATTGCACGTTGCAAACTCAACTGCACACTACAAAATCAACTGCGTGTTGCAAACTTCATTGTTCACTGCAAACTCAACTGCATGCTGCAAACTTCACTGCACGCTGCAAACTCAACTGCTACACAAAAAAATCGTATTTTAATCATAACGTTTAAATTTTGATCTGGGTTCTTCTGAAATTTGGTGTGGATAAGCAACATATTACTATTGACTTGCTGACAAAAAATCAACCTAACCCAGTTCATCGTTTGGGAGAAAAGTTGAAATCATCAGCTACAGGAAAGTTTGCAGCGAATCATGAAATTGCGTTGCAAACTCTAATAGTATGATAAATCCAAGTTGTAGGAGGGCTTCCACTTGTCTGATGAGGTTCGAATGGGTTCTCAGAGATTAGTTAGACACCAAGGGACACTTGTACCTAAGATTCAACTCCACTAAATCTCCATGCAATGAGATGGATGCAGTTGCATTTATTCTAAAAGATAGTTTCCAGGAATCAAGGAATTAGTTGGATTTTTTGTTTGCCACATATCTCTAAGGCATAGAATCCAATGCATGGAGTAGTCTGCGACCTCCTAGAGATATTATTGATGTATTTTCTATTTAATGAGTGAGAGGAATCCAAATAGGGACTGGAGAGAGTTAGGGGAGAACTTGAGGAAGTTTAGTTGTATATGTTGATTTGTAAGCTTATTGGGCATATCAGAATGTAACATTTCTGCCATTATAGATTCATGAGAGTTGTTACTATCAGATTGTGTTTTCTTTGTTTTACATTTTACATTTGCATCTTGCTTGAATGGATTTAATACATTGAGCATCAATGGTTGTTCATAGTTAGGATATTCATGAGCTACAAAGGATTTGCAGTGATTGTCTTCTTTCATGATTTATGTTCAAGTATTCTTTTTATTAATTTTGCAAAGAGGATCATTGCTTGATGAATATTTCTTCTTCGTGTTATCTACGTCATTCTTTTGTTCATCATTATATATCCATTTTGTCTGGTAGGCATCTTGATTGCCTTTGATATGTATAATGTTATGACTCCATGCCCAATGGAATATCTCTGCAGACAGTCTACTTCTCTCTTTATTATTCTTTCTTGCTAGTCCACCAACCATAAAATTGATTTAATTATTCAAATATTGATGGGTTGATCCAGGATCTTTACATCAAAGTGACTTATAAAGAATTGTATTAAATGAGCATAAATTAAAATGCATCATTAAAGAAGGAAACACTCAATAATGAAGAGAAATAAGCATCAAATATGAACACAAAAACTTGATAACAAAGTTCGTCCCTAGTGGACTACGTCTCCAGGTCCTTCTCTCAAATGGGTAGGCCTTTTTATTGACTCAGCAAAAGAATTTGACAAAATACATAAGTATACCTCATTCTGGAATTAAGTTGTAGAAGCTTTGCTCAGATTAGAAAACAAACAGTACCATTGAATTCATGGCATCGAATTACCCAAAAATGACTGTCTCTATGCCTCAATTTGACTTTGGCACTCCTAGGCCCTTGAGAAATCATGTCTCGGTTTCCATTCCTNTACTTAGTTTATAAGAAAAAAAATGGGGTAGACTATACAATGTAGTCCAGTGGCTCAACGGTGTGGATGCTATAGTTAAAGCATTAATATAGAAGGAGGTCCCGGGGTCGAGCCCACAGGCCTCCCCTTTTGGGTGATTGTTATAACGTATATATATATATATATGTGTGTGTGTGTGTGTGGAGTGGAAGTTCGCCAACTTTGGAAAGTGGTTTAGATTTGTTGGAGGGTTCTGTTTGGCCACCAGATCTGGCGGGGCTCTGCTAGATTCGGCGGGCCCACCCTATTTTTATTTTTGAAATTTAGTTTTCAGGCCCTGATTGGGCATTTCCCCACTACCATGTGGTAGCCCATGAACGTGCCATGCCAACCACCTGCACAGTCACCTGCCATGTCATCCTGCCACATCACTATATGGTCTTCCATGTGGCTGTATGGACTGCCACATGGTGCTTTTTCATTGGTCCACGGATTGACCTGAAAATGCCAAAAACAAGTGACATGTGGCAACCGCTGGTGCTGCCATGTCACCATGCTGACGTCAGCATGACATGTGTCACCTTTTGAGTGTGCCATGTACATTGTACGGATGTTGACATTATCCATATTGATCCTGATGTCAGCAGTATGGATGCTGACTCATCCCCTGCTGATTGGGCTAGGTTGACCAAACTTTGACCGCAAATATCTTTCAATCCATAACTCCATTTGACAAGTTGTTTACGCCGTTTGAAAGTTTACGACACACTCTTCGCGATGATGCCACTTTCACTGAGTTTTGAGGACTTTGATTATTTTTCCCTTTCTCTATCTATTGAGGCCATTCTAAGTTTCCTGAGTTGGTCTTGTGAATTCTGAGATGTCCTTACTCTTCTCTGGATCCTTTTTGGATCACGCTTTCCCACTAAGAGATTTTTGGACCACCAAAATATTTCATCAATCAACATATAAGTGAGGAAAGAGTTCCCTCACCTTGTCCTTCTCAATTCACTTTTCCTTGCTTGGATGTGTTCCCTTTAAACTTAATCGAAGATAATCAACATTACCCCCGTGTGAATTCCTCGTCTTTCTATCCATGAGGATATCTTCATTTAAATCATCCAAATACTCAGGAGCAATGATGCAGACCGCCACCTCTACCTCGACTGCGCGACCTCCCAGTCTTAAGGATCGTTAATTCACTTCCCTGAGCCGAAGCAGCTCTTTCGATTCCCTGCTGGAATCTCCAGGTTATCGATCCACAGGTTCTTCGGGAACTCCCCTGTGCGAACAACACTAGGCGCGAGCTCCTATCTTCCCAAGCGACCACAATGCTATGACCAAGGACCAAACCCAAAGTCACTTGTCATAACTCGCAATCTCGCGAGTTCATGAGTCGAAGCTCTCAACTCCTCCTTCTCAATCTTGCAATACCCGAGATCGCGAAATGGGTATAGCTCCCTTCTGTCAACACCTTTGAGCGTGACCACCGGCTAGGCTAAGTGCTAGCACCTCTCGCTACTCACCACTTTGTGAGTTTCAATGTCGAGCTCCCATGCTCTTATCTCGCGAATCCCCGAGACGCGAGAAGTCAACGAAGTGTTGACTCCTTTCCTTGTTAGCGCCCTCCACACGTAACCGTAGGCTAGGGCTTAAATACTAGCACCTCTCGCAACTCGCACCTTTGTGAGTTCGTGGGTCGAACTCTCATGCCCTCCTGTTGCGATCTCCCGAGATGCGATAGGTCAATGCCAGATTGACTCCTTCCTTGACGCTTTTCGCTATTTGCAACCTCGCAGGTTGAAGCATCGAGCCTTCATGCTCTTATCCCATGAATCCCTGAGATGTGAGTAATCAATGGAGCGTTGACTCCCTTCTCTAGGCGATGTGTGTTTGCCTATTTATCATGCGGGCCCCACCTTATGGCTCTGCCACGTGTCCACACGAGCCTTTTCTCTCGGCACTTCACGACTTCTGATGTCGAAAGTGACCCTTCTCAACCTCCGAACCCACGAATGTGCGATAGGCGATGGGGTTCCTAATCCAACGGTCCTCCCATTCTCTAGATCCAATGGTTTTCCTCGCTCCTCACAATTTTGCAACTTCGGGACTTAGAGCACCCAACTCTTGGGCTCTCACCCTATGAACTTCCGAGTTTGCGAGACCCAAATCATGGATCTCTTGAGCACTTCACTGACTCCGCGATTCCTACCACCTGTCCTCCTCAGATGGACGGTCCCGATCTTCTTGCGATTTCGCCACTTGCGAAGTCGAAGGAATTCCTTCTTTGAACCCCGATGTTCAAATCCTCGATAGAGAGGATCTCACGACACGTGTCCCCCTTCCAACGAACAGCTCATATTCTTTCACCTTTTCACGATTTCTGATGTCGAGTGCCCAGACTCTCGTCCTCTGGACTCCTGAACTCTCGAACATCAATATCCTGATTCAACCCCTTCGAGACTTTCGCTTCTACTTGCGAGGTTTTAAGTCTTGTGCAACTCTTGACAGATCCAACGGCTGTCAGGTTTTGGCTTAAGATCTTACAGCTCAGAATCTCTTTGGCTCTTGCGCTCCTCCTGCTGCTCTCTGGGCGCGAAATCATCAATGGTTCAGATCTTCTCGGCTGATCCGACGATAGCTATTGCTCCTCCCGAGCTTTGGTTCTTTTCTTCCAACACTTGGAAGAATTACAAATGTTCAAAGGCCTAGACCTTTGTTTCTTTTCTCCGGGAGCTTCACAACTTTGAACCCTCGCCTACGCGTATGAACGCTACTCCTCCTGAGATTTGGTCCTGAATCCTTGAAGGATTCTAACTTCTGCACTCCTGTAGAGTCTTTGCACCCCAAAGTGCTATCTCTTCTGAGCTTCTCTGAGACTCAGACCTCTAAGGAAAATAATTCCTTCTTCCTTCTCCCTCAGATAGAGAAATATGATGCCCTCCTGGCACTCTGTCTACTCAAGCAACCTATTGCTGAGTCTTTTAGGGTGTTCAACAACCCTGCGAAGATCCTTCAGTGGACTCTTCTTCAATCTCTGAACTCAAAGAGTTCCTTCTGTGCGTTGTATCACTTACTCAATGCTTTCCTGGCAGAGTATCAAGAATTCTCAGATGATTCTTGCTTCTAATGAACTCATAGCAGAGTTCTTCTTCTGTGCACTCCTTGCACTGGCTCAATGCCCACTTGGCAGAGCTTCACAGAACTCCTCAGAGCTTCTATCTTCTTCTGAACTCACAACAAAGTTCCTCTATGCACTCCCTTGCACCTGCTCAATGCCCACTTGGAAGAGCTTTACAGAACTCCTCAGAGATTCTGTCTGCAACTATGTTCTTCTCCATAGCCTTGCCTCTAAGATCTTTAGTAACCTCACAGGTCTTCCTCTGAATTGATGTTTCCAGTTTTTGTGCCCACCAGGCATGTCTTTGTCTGACTCCACAGAGTTTAGAAGTGCATCTATGCACTGGTATCCAGAGACCGCAGTACTCTGCCACACCCTCCTGGTATGAAACCTCAAAGAACCTCTCAAGCCTGAAATCAAAACAACTCCCTACAAATGTCTAGCATACATCTACAACATAAATTGAACACACACAGACACTCATTCAACACAGGAAATATGTAGGAAAAAATGTTGTTTTTATTTAAATGGAAAATGCCTATTTTTTTTACAAGGTGTTCCTGAGCACGGCCTGTAACAAGGTCTTGGCTCCTTCTCTTGCACACTCACTCTCTCTTGTGCATACTCCCACTATTACACCTCCATCAAAATGAGATTGAAATTCATCTTTTACATGAGGGGGCTCTTCGAGCTCTTCCCTCCAATCTCACCTACCCTATTCAATTACATTGAATGGGTTGTCTAGTCTGCAAATCGGATCTAGATATCAGCCATACAAACATTAAAGGCCTACCTACTCTAATGCCTGTGCAAAGCATGGCTTCATGGCTCAATAGCCTAAAACATATAAATTACATTCAAATTCAAAATTGAAGATGAGGGCTGCGCCTCTCTTTGGATTTGAATGCACACACTGATGTGGCTGGCTGGCTGGCTGGCTGGCTGACGTGGAGAGATGCTCCTGCATCATACTCCTTAGCTACAAAATTCATGAGCTCCTACTCATGAGATTCCACTCTCATCTGTGGAAATCCTCCTGGATCCCAAACAAATTTCTGGAGCTGTTCATCTGCTCCATGTCCCTGCTACTGCTGCTTCTTCTGTGTTGCTGCTGCTGCTTCTTTTCTTCTGGTCAACTTCTCTTTGCTGACAGTTTCTGCTGACCCTAATATCATCTCCCTAATCTCCTCAATCACTTCGTCCAGCTGCTCCAGTGGTTGGCCCTGTTCATGTAGTCTCTCCAGCTACAAAATTTTTCTGCAATTGGGTAGATCACTGTGATCTCCCATGCCTTCTTCATCTACTTCCAACTTCACTTGTTGGATGTGCATTCCCTGCACTATCACTCTTCTCTCCAGGGATTCAATTTGTTCATACAGATCAACCAAACTAATGCTATTTGCTTCTTCCTCTTCTGAAAACTCTCATGTTGCAGTCATTCCAACTACCTGGCCGAAAGTGTTGAGCCATTCCTCAAAATGCTCATTCTCTTCTTCTTCTGCTTGGGCAGTCTAAAATACCTGCTCCAATTCTTCTTTGACAGTCTCAGCTGGCTGCCTTTCTCTTGCTATTGCTGCTTAATTTGCAACACAGACTTTGGCCTCCTCTGGGCTATGTGGTAGGAATATTTGAATTCCTCCAATCATCAGAAGATTCCTCAGATTCTCCTCTTCTATCAACTCCTTAGGCTGATACAAACTCACCTCTGAGTTTATGAGACCCTCAGATAGTCTCATCTGCTCATCCCTGCCCACCTGGAAATATGGGATTTTCCTGCTGCTTCCTTGGCAGACTATGAGATCAAATGATCCCATATTTATCGGCACCTCAGGCTGAATTGAACTCACCTCCGAGTCCATGAGACTTTCAGACAGTCCCATCTCTGCTCCCATGCCCACCTGGCAAATTGGAAACTTCCTGCTGACCTCCTGGCAGTCTATGAGATCTCACAGTGATCTCGATCCATTGCCCTCCTGGAAATGTGAAATTCCCTGGATGTCCTCGTGACAGTCTATGAGATCCCATAGAAATCTCAACTCTTTTCCCTCCTGGCAGTCCTTGAGATATTAAGTTGATCCCATTTCATCCTCATCATCACTGAGATTTCTCCCATTCTCTGGCCCACATATCTGAACCCCTTCTTCTGGTCTGTTGAGGTTTTCAGCATGCCTCAACCACCTTCTCAACAACTTACGCTGTCTTCTAGCCATCAACTCCTTGACTGACCATTTTACCTTCGGCTTCCTCATGGGCCATTAGTATACCCATCTTGACCTAGCATTATGCTGCATCCACAATGCAAGCTTTTCTATCTCCTCCCTTATATCAGCAAGCTCTTCAACTATTTCAAATCTACTCACCAGCTCTAGGTTTTTCCTTCCATCATATCTATGGCCTTCAGTAGCCATCTCGTTGTCCCTGTCTGCTTTCCTGGAAAACCTGCTGCTCACTTGCAAGCAATCATTCACAGAGTCTCTAGCACTCTGTCTCCTTTCTTCTCCTTCTGCTTCCCTGCCTGAAATCTACAAACAAGTATCAGGCTCTGATACCAAACTAATGTAGACTGCCACTTCTTCCTTGACAAAGTCTCTACGTGACCTCCCGGTCTTAAGGATTGTTCATTCACTTCCCTGAGCCAAAGCAGCTCTTTCGATTCCCTGATGGAATCTCTAGGTTATGGATCCACAGGTTCTTTAGGAACTCCCCTGTGCGAACAGCACTAGGTGCGAGCTCCTATCTCCCCAAGCGAACACAACACTATGACCAAGGGACAAACCCAAAGTCACTTGTCGTAACTCGCGATCTCGCGAGTTCATGAGTCAAAGCTCTTGACTCCTCCTTCTCAATCCTGCAATACCCAAGATCGTGAAATGGGTATATATCCCTTCTATCAACACCTTTTGAGCGTGACCATTGACTAGGCTAAGTGATAGCACCTCTCGCTACTCGCCACTTCGCGAGTTTCAACGTCGAGCTCCCATGCTCTTATCTCGCGAATCCCAGAGATGTGAGAAGTCAACAGAGTGTTGACTCCTTTTCTTGTCAGCACCCTCCACATGTAACCATAGGCTAGGGCTTAAATACCAGCACCACTCACAACTCGCACCTTCATGAGTTCATGGGTCAAACTCTCATGCCCTCCTGTTGCGATCTCCCGAGACGTGATAAGTCAACGTCGAGTTGACTCCTTCCTTGACGCTTTTCACTATTCGCAACCTCGTAGGTTGAAGCGTTGAGCCTTCATGCTCTTATCCCACGAATCCCCGAGATGCGAGAAATCAACGGAGCACTGAGTCCCTTCCCTAGGCAATGCGTGTCTGCCTATCTATCATGAGGGCCCCACCTTATGGCTTTGCCATGTGTCCACACGAGCCTCCGCTCTCGGCACTTCGCAACTTCTGATGTTGAAAGTGACCCCTCTCAACCTCCGAACCCCCAAATGAGTGATAGGTGATGGGGTTCCTAATCCAACGGTCCTCCCATTCTCTGGATCCAATGGCTGTCCTTTCTCCTCGTGATTTCGCAACTTCGTGACTTAGAGCACCCAACTCTTGGGCTCTCACCCTACGAACTTTCGAGTTCGCGAGACCCGAATCCTAGATCTCTTCTACACTTTGCTGACTCCACGATTGCTGCCACCTGTCCTCCTCAAATGGAAGGTCCCGATCTTCTCGTGACTTTGCCACTCACGAAGTTGAAGGACTTCCTTCTCTGAACCCCGATGTTTGAATCCACGATAGAGAGGATCTTGTGACACATGTCCCCCTTCCAATGAATGGCTTAGATTCTTTCACCTTTTTGCGATTTCTGATGTCGAGTTCCTGGACTCTCGTCCTCCGAACTCCTGAACTCTCGAACGCCAATATCCCGATACAACCCTTTCGGAACTTTCTCTTATTCTTGTGAGGTTTTAAGTCTCGTGCAACTCTCAACAGATCCAATGACTGTCGGGTTTTAGCTTAAGATCTGACGGTTCAGAATCTCTTCGGCTCTTATGCTCCTCCTGCTGCTCTTTGGGTGCAAAATCATCAATGGTCCAGATCTTCCAGTTGATCTGACGACAGCTATTACTCTTCCTGAGATTTGGCGCTTTTCTTCCAACACTTGGAAGAATTCCAAATGTTCAAAGGCCTAGACCTTTGTTTCTTTTCTCTTCGAACTTCACAACTTTGAACCCTCGCTTGCACGTATGAATGCTACTCCTCCTGAGATTTGGTCATGAATCCTTGAAGGATTCTGACTTCTATGCTCCTGCAGAGTCTTTTCACCCCAAAGCACTGTCTCTTCTGAGCTTCTCTGAGACTCAGACCTCTAGGGAAAATAATTCCTTCTTCCTTCTCGCTTAGATGGAGAAATATGATGCCCTCCTGGCACTCTGTCTGCTTAAGCAACCTATTGCTGAGTCTTTCAGGGCGTTCAACAACCCTACGAAGATCCTTCAGTGGACTCTTCTTCAGTATCTGAACTCAAAGAGTTCCTTCTATGCGCTCTAGCACTTACTCAATGCTCTCCTTACAGAGTATCAAGAATTCTTAGATGATTCTTTCTTCTAATGAACTCACAACAGAGTTCTTCTTCTGTGCACTCCTTGCACTACCTCAATACCCACTTGGCAGAGCTTCACATAACTCCTCAGAGCTTCTGTCTTCTTCTAAACTCACAACAAAGTTCCTCTATGCACTCCCTTGCACCTGCTCAATGCCTGCTTGGCAGAGCTTTACATAACTGCTCAGAGATTCTGTCTACAACTGTGTTCTTCTCCACAACCTTGCCTCTAAGGTCTTCAGTAACCTCACAGGTCTTCCTCTGAATTGATGATTCTAGTTTTTGTGCCCACCTGGCACGTCTTTTTCTGACTCCGCAGAGTTCAAAAGTGCATCTATGCACTGGTATCCAGAGACCACAGTACTCTGTCACGCCCTCCTGGCATGAAACCACAAAGAACCTCTCAAGCCTGAAATCAAAACAACTCTCTGAAAATGTCTAGCATACATCTACAACATAAATTGAACACACACAGACATTCATTCAACACATGAAATATGCAGGAAAAACTACTATTTTTATTTAAATGGAAAATGCATGTTTTTTTTACAAGGTGTTCCTGAGCACGGCCTATAACAAGATCTCAGCTTCTTCTCTTGCACACTCACTCTCTCTTGTGCATACTCCCACTATTACAACTCCATCGAAATGAGATCGAAATTGATCTTTTACATGAGGGGGCTCTACGAGCTCTTCCCTCCAATCTCACCTACCCTATTCAATATATTGAATGTGTTGTCTAGTCTGCAAATCGGATCTAGATCTCAGCCATACAAACATTAAAGGCCTACCTACTCTAATGCCTGCACAAAGCACGGCTTCACGGCTCAACAACCTAAAACATTTAAGTTACATTCAAATTCAAAATTGAAGACGAGGGCTGCGCCTCTCTTCGACTTTGAATGCACGCACTAACGTGGTTGGCTGGCTAACATGGGGAGATTCTCCCACATCAAGGAAACTCATCAACTAACGGTATTGAAAATTCCTCATATTGATCTATGATCATGGGAGGCTAAAAAAGTTTCAAATTCTCTACATTTACAACTGAGTAGATCTCCATATAGGGTGGAAGATCTAGACGAAAATAATTGTTACCACTTTTCTACAAAATAGTGAAGAGTCCATAGCGAATGGGATTGAGTTTCTTTCCTTCACCCTTCAATATTTATTTGATGATGTGAATCCATACCCGGTATCCAACCTAGATCTGAAGATCAACCCTGTGTTTTTCAAGCCGATATTTATACTGTGCTTGACTTTTCTCCAACTGTTCCCTGATTGCATGGTGTACATGTTGGATCCTATGGATGAACTTGTGGGCTCTGTCTTCATTTCTTTATTCATTTTAATCGACATCTCTCCCATACATCAAGTCCAAAGGAACTTTAGGTAAATACCCAAAACACGTCTCAAAAGGCGACCACTCAATGGAGGAATGTAAGGCTCGGTTGTAAGCATGTTGTACATAGGGTATCTATTCATACCATAACTTGGGATGCTTGCTGCAGTAGCCTCAAAGAAAAAGTACCATTGTTCGGTTAACAACCTCTATCTATCAGTCAATTTGTGGATGGAAAGAAGTGCTCCTCTTCAACTTGGTGTCCATCATTCTCCACAAGCTTGTCCAAAAATCTCCAAGGAATCCAGTATCTCAATCTAAGATAATGGATGTGGGTAACCCAAAGTGAACCCAAACATACTAAAAGAATAGAGCAGTCTTCTCAATAGTCTTCTGCTTTTTACATGGCATTAAGATACACATCTTGTTGAACCTATCCACTACAACATACAAATAGTCACGACCCCTTTTCAACATTGGTAAAACCCCTACAAAATCCATGGAGATACTTTCCCATGGATGGGATTGAACATGAAGTAGTGAGTATAACCCATGTTTTCTATTAGTGGGCTTACAAGTAGAACACATCACACACCCCTTTACATATTTAGTTACAATTGCTTTCATTTGAGGCCAGTAACAAAACCTCTATAAATGAGCCATAGTTTTTCCTACCCCAAAATTCCCAGATACAAGAGAAGTGTGAGCTTCTCATATTACATGGACTCGTTCACTTGTAGGAATACATAGCTTTCCAAGATGGTAGAGTAGTTTATCCTGCAGACAATAGTTCTCTATTTGTGCACCATGGGTTAGATTCTCATATACTTCTTTAAAATATTCATCAATGGCATATTGTTCCACATAACTCATGATATAAAGAAGCATTATTCAATATAATAGAAGCATCAATAGGAGGTCTAGAAAGCATATCATCTACTTTGTTACTCATACCCTTTTTGTACTTGATTACCAAATTAAATTGTTGTAGGAAAGACATCCACTTGTGATGTCGAGATTGTTGCAATTTGGTTTGTGGTTGGAGATACTGTAAGGGTTGATGATCTATATGTATGATTGTTTCCTTCCCTAACAAGTAGTGCTTCCATTTATTTACGCTTTGAACTAATGCGTATAACGCTTTATCATATGTAGGATAGTTAACAACAACTTGGTTAAAAGTTTCAGAGTGGTAACAGATAGGATTACGATATTGCATCAATACTACACCCATGGCGTATCCGCTGGCATCTGTCTCAATCTCGAAGGGCTGTTGAAGATTTGACAGTGCTAATACTGGTGTGGTACTGATCTTTTCCTTCAAAGTGTCGAAATTTTTTTGTTTCTTTGCTCCCCACTGAAAAGTGTTCTTCACACTAGTTAAGGCATGTAAAGGATCTACTATAAAGGAGAATTTTGAAATGAACCTCCTCCAATATTGGACTGCACCTAAAAATATATGTATCTTGGTTAGACTTTTTGGCTCAGGCCAATTTACAATTACGTCAATCTTGGAAGGATCAATTTTTAATTGTCCTCCTCCTACAATATGACCTAGGTACACAAGTGCAGTCTTACCAAATTCACATTTGGACAATTTTACATACAACGTTTCCCTTTGCAAAGTATCCAATACTTGTTTTACATGCCTTACATGCTCATCCCAAGTCCCGCTAAATATAAGAATGTCGTCTAAATATACAATCACAAAATCATCTAGAAAAGGCTTGAATACATCATTCATCACATGCATGAAGGTTTCCAGAGCATTACAAAGCCCAAACGACATAACTAACCACTCAAACAATCCATGTTTGGTTTTAAAGGAAGTCTTCCATGCATCCTATTCTATAACCCTGATATGATGGTATCCACTGTGCAAATCCAATTTAGTGAAATACACAAATTTATTTAACTGATCAAGTAAATCATCTATACGAGGAAGAGGGTATCGATTTTTCACAGTGATTTTATTTAAGGCCTGATAATCAACACACATTCTCCATTTTCCATCTTTCTTTGGCACCATCATGATCGGAGAACCATAAGGAGATGAGCTGGGCCTGATGAGCCCTTGATCCAATAGGCCTTGTACTTACTTCTTGATCTTTGTCATCTCTACAACTGAAATCCTGTACATGCCCACATTAGGAAGAGGAGAATCCTACTGAAGATGTATTTCATGTTGGATTTCCCTCTTAGGAAGTAATCCATCTGGTTCCTAGAAAATATCATCATACTTAGAAATGATATCAATTAATTCTTTCTTATGAGAAGAATCACATCCTTGGAAAGCATCGGATGTTCCAACATCTTTCTCCTTTACGACCATGAATACATATCTCTTATTACTGTTTATGAGTCTCTTCAATTGTCCTGCACTAACAAGTGTTGTGTTTACCCTCATGTTGTGAGATCTAACAATATATTCCACTCCCCCCTTAGTAAGGTGGTATTTGTTCTCATGACGAAAGAAGACTTCTTTTCTATCAGAAAGATAAGGACTCCCCAACACTATGCCACATATATAAAGCAATACAACATCCAAATTCACTTCATCAATCAACTTTGAAGTAATAGAAAATCCGGGTCTACATTTCTTGGTGACATTAAGTTTTGCTTTATCAAATACCCAACCAAGAGGATAAGGCTTTGGATGTGGTTTCATTTCAAGACCCATTTTTTGAAAAGTGCTTCAGATATCAAGTTTACTTTGGAACCCAGATCAAATAATGTATCTATCTTAGTGTGTTTAGATACAACTCTTATATGAAATAATTCATTCCTCTTTTGTTCATCATCATGATATTCATTATTGGAATTTGAACTAGCATTAAGCGAATATTTACCTTGTACTCCAACCACTGTGATATTTCCTTCATCTCTTGAATCGGAACGAAGATCTTGTTGCACTGTAGCAATAGTATTTTTCTTCCCCTTTCCACCGAACTGTTTCGGTCTCTTCTCTGGATGCAGTTTCCAACAGTGTTCATCATTGTGACCACTTTTCTTGCAATGAGTGCAAGATGGCTTTCCTTCTTCTCTCTTACAATGGTGGTCTTCTTTTCCTTCGTTTTAAAATTCTTAAATGGATTACGTGGGAGATTGGAAGGTTTCTTTGTGGGATCTTCTTGAGCATGCTTTCCCTTGTTCTCAAGGTGAATGGTTTGCACACAAAATTCGTCAAGACTAGTGGGGTTAAACAATAGAAAAGTATGACAAATATAACTGTGAAGTGTGCCAATATACTTCATTAAAGTTTCATATGAAATCCAAAGGAATGTTTAATGCAAGAGCTTTCTTCCTAAATTCTTCCATTAAACTTTGTACAGTTTGACCTTTACTTTGTCTTAAAGTTTTCCATTCCATCATTGCTTTATGTAAATAACCCAATGGATAAAATTTATTCCTTATCGTTGATTTAAATTCTGACCATGAGGAAATAAGATTACCACACTTACTTTGTTAAGAACCAAACATCAATATAGCATATAAAAACCTCAGGAAAAGTACTCAACGCCTTGAAAAAGAGATAATTTCAGATAATAAGCCTCTTCGAGGGGGAAACCTCCTTTTACCCCACTTAAATGTTCAAGTGCAAGATGATTCAAAATGAAAATGTCTCCTTGGTATATATAGGAGACTAGGAGGTATAATTACAAATAATGGCCTAA
>JASDQU011378205.1:2063-24047 GCA_032191745.1 Picea mariana | reverse complement strand
ATTAACATCTCCATTAAACATACGTAAAGAAAATTTTACATCAATATTTAATAATGGTTTCTTAAAAGAGGCTTTATGGCTAGAATGATGAGAATGCTCAGAGGAAGAAGAACTAGAACTTGATGGTGAAGATGGAGGCTCAAGAGGGTCTCCTCCAACCCCTTGATTTATTAAAGCATTATCATCATCTTGTGCTTCGTTTTTCTTCCTTTTATTCTTCATTCTCTTCTCATAGTCTCCATACATTTGTACGACCATTTCTGACATGCGATAAAATACCATATGTAATTTTTTCTCCTATTCATCACGCTTGTCCTCTTCTTCCATTTTCTTCCTTCGGGATGGACGACCAACTTCGGGATTGAAAGTCTTAAGAGTTCCTTCACCTTGCTTATGCTTGTCCCTAGTAAGAATTCACACTCAACAATTCATGTCAAAGATGACTGCTCTGATACCAACATGATCTAGGATCTTTTCATCGAAGTGACTTATAAAAAATTGTATTAAATGAGCATAAATTAAAGTGCTCCCTTAAAGAAGGAAAAGATCAATAATGAAGAGACATAAGCATCAAATCTGAACCAAAAAACTTGATATCGGAGTTCTTCCCTAGTGGACTACTTCTCCAGGTCCTGCTCTCAAATGGGTAGGCCTTTTTATTGACTCAACAAAAGAATTTGGCAAAATACATAAGTATACCTCATTCTGAAATTAAGTTGCAGAAGCTTTGCTCAGATTAGAAAATAGAAAACACCATTGAATTCATGGCATTGAATTACCCAAAAATGACTATCTCCACACCTCGATCCGACTTTGGCACTCCCAAGCCCTTGAGAAATATTGTCTCAATTTTTATGCCTGCTCCCTGCATTTAATTCTCTGTACTATGTCTCAGTTTCCATGCCCAACCGTCCCATCGCACACCCTCCTCTGTGTCTATGGGCAGACTCATTTTATAAGAAAAAAAATGGGGTGGACTACACAATGAAGTTCGTTGGCCCAATAGTGCAGATGTTATAGTTAAGGCATTAGTATAGGGGGAGGTCTCGGGGTCGAGCTTGTGGGCCTCCCCTTTTGAGTGATTTTTATAACGTATATATATATATATATATATATATATATATATATGTAGAGTGGAGGTTCACCAACTTTGGAAAGTGGTTTAGATTTGTTGGAGGCTTTCGTTTGGCAGCCAGATCTAGCGGGGCTCCACCAGATTTGGCGGGCCCACCCTTTTGTTATTTTTGAAATTCGATTTTTGGGCCCTCATTTGGCATTTTCTCACTGCCATGTGGCAACCCATGACTAGGCCACATGGCATCCAACCATCTACATAGTCACTTGCCATGTCACCTACCACATCAACCTGCCAAGTCAGCCTACCATGTCACCGTACAGTCTGCCACGTGGCTGTATGGACTACCATGTGGCGCTTTTTCATTGGTCCACAGATTGACCCAAAAATTCCAAAAACAAGTGACATGTGGCAGCCTCTAGTGTTGCCATGTCACCATGATGATGTCAACATGACACGTGTCTCCTTCTACATGTTCCATGTACACTGTATAGATGATGACATCATTCTCACTAATGCTAACGTCAGCAGTATGGATGCTAACTCATCCCCTACTGACTGGGCTAGGTTGACCAAACTTTGACTGTGAATATCTTTCGATCCATAACTCTGATTGACAAGTCGTTCACGTCGTTGGAAATCTTGCGATGTTCTCTTCGTGATGATACCACTTTCACTGAGTTTTGAGGACTTTGACTTTTTTATCTTTCTCTATCTATTGAGGCCATTCTGAGCTTCTTGAGTTGCTTCTGTGAATTATGAGTTGTCCTTAGTCTTCTATGGATCCTTTTTAGATCATGGGTATTAGGCTTACACCTACAATAGTCTAGGTGTGACTTCTAGTTCTAACAGTTTTGGCATTGTTGCTGGGGACGAAGTTCAATATTTTCCTTGGTAGAACAAAAAATCTTAGATCCAGTATTTGATGGTGAACAAATGTTGTTGACAAAGTACATACTGCATCATTCACCTGGAGACTCCATGAAGGACAGATCTAGTGGAGACTCCACAATTTCATAATGTCAAAGGAATTTGTTGTTGTTTTGGCTTGGCGGTTTGCACCTCTTAAATTTTCTGTAGTTCCTGGTTTCACACATCCAATACCTCATATATAATAATGGGGATATTTTCTACCTGTATTCAGAGAAAGGAAGGAATATAATCATGCAAAACACCTTATTATGTTTCATCAATGTATGGATCGGTTAGATATACATCATGAGGATGTGCTCATGAAAATGTTCATGTATTCACTAGAAGGAGATGCTTGAGGATGGTATAGATCTCCTCCTCCCTCAATTCGTTCATCATTACAAGAGTTTCATACCGTGTTTCATCATCATTTCAAAATATTTTATCCAACTGATCTTCTTTTTGAAAACTATTGTAAAGAATTTGAATTCTACATCCAACATTCATTTAGTAATTCTTCTGGTTATAAGTATGAAGAAGAAAAAACTATTGAGAATGTAGAGGAGGAATCATCCCCATGTAAAACCTTCTCTAGTTCCTTAGTTTTGAAATAAGAGTCCATTGATTTTTTTAATAATAAGGATGTTGGCGATAGAAATATTGTAGACACATTTGTCCTTCACCCGAATGTCTCTAGTAGTTTTGAGGCTGCTCCAAATTTTCATGAAGATCAAGTTGTTTCTTTAAAGTATTCAGATTCCAAAGAACTAATGTACACTTCAACATATGATAGCTATGAAAATGATGCTTTTCATGAAGAAATAACTGCAGAAGAAGATTTTCCTCGAGTCTTTTAAGAGGTTTCCTATGATGTGTTTTCACCTGTGATTGAAGAGAAGGATGATAAACAGGTCCCTGAGCTTGGGTGTGTTCAAATTTTACCTATTTATGATAAATTTGAAAATATACTTACTCTTGTAAAAGATCATGAAGACAAGCTTCATTTTCATCCTTCACTTGAAATATTTGACAATGGTGGAATTATATTGCAACAATCTTTTGTTTTTCAGAATATGAAAGATCATAATGTTATTCACATAACAGATTTAGTACAGTGGCAGCCTTGTCCTCTGGATCATCCCAATTTTTTTTTTCATGAGTTTCATGATCCAATAGCCGATTGGATGGAGTCTCTGTTTTCAAAAGATTCACACACTAACAGTTTGGGCATGGTGTTTCTTTATTGTTCTGAGTATGATTTGTCTAAGAATTTTTTGCTGCATACATTAAATTCTTTTTATGTTTTTTCAGACAGTTGTAAGTATAAATCCATGCCAAGAAATCAGTTGCTTGATTGGCTATTTTGGAAATTTGTATATACATGAGAAAAATGGTTTTTTAGTTGGTTAGTATAGGAATTGTAAATAAATAAGCTTGATGTTTCAAGAATTTCCTTGTTTACACAGTGTGTGAATGTTTTAATTTTCAATAAAGAACAGAAGTATACTTCATGTAGGAACAATTCACAGTTTGCAACTCAGGTTGACTGTAGTGCATGATGGACAACTACAAGTGTCATATTTTCAAAATGGACAAGGCATTGGAACTACAAGTTCTTGGTAGCTCGCAGGGAGCATGCCATTCCACAGTAGGAGCCAATGTTAGCACAAATATTGTTTTTAGCTCTTGGCATCATCCAACATCTCCAAGGGTTGGTTTCAAAAGGAATCTTTATCATTTCTTATTTTCATTTCCATTTGTAACTGTGCACTGCAAACTTGACTATGCACTACAAACTTCACTGCACGCTGCAAACTCAATTGTGCACTGCAAACTCAACTGCATGTTGCAAACTTCATTGGGTGTTGCAAAATCAACTGCATGTTGCAAACTCAACTGTGCGCTGCAAACTTCATTATGCGCTGCAAACTCAATTGCGCATTGCAAACTCAATTGCGCACTGCAAGCTCAACTGGTAGACATAAAAATCGTATTTTAATCATAATTTTAAATGTCGATCTGGGTTCTTTTGAAATTTGATGTTGAGAAGCACCATATTACCATTGACTTTATGACCAAAATTCAGCTTAACCTAGTTCGTCGTTTGGGGAAAAATTTGAAATCATCACCTACATGAAAGTTTACAGCAAATCCTGAAATTACGTTGCAAACTCTTACAGTATGATAAATCTAAGTTGTAGGAGAGTTTCCACCTGTTTGAGGAGGTTAGAATGGGTTCTCAGAGATCAATTAGACACCAAGGGATACTTGTACCTAAGATTCAACTCCACTAAATCACCATTCAATGAGCTGGATGCAGTTGCGTTTATTCTAAAAGACAGTTTCCAGGAATCAAGGAATTAGTTGGATTTTATGTTTGCCACATATCTCTAAGGCATAGAATCAAATGCGTGGAGTAGGCTACGCCCTCCTAGATATATTATTGATGTAATTATCTATTTAATGAGTGAGAGGAATCCAAATAGGGAATGGAGAGAGTTAGGGGAGAGCTTGAGGAATTTTAGCTGTGTATGTTGATTTGTAAGCCTGGTGGGCATATCAGAATGTAACATTTCTTCCATTAGAGATTCATGAGAGTTTTTACTATCAGATTGTGTTTTATTTATTTTACATTTTACATTTGCATTTTTCTTGAATGAATTTAAGACATTGAGGATTAACGGTTGTTCATGGTTAGGATATTCATGAGCTGCAAAGCATTTGCAGTGATTGCATTCTTTCATGATTTCTGTTCTAGTATTCTTTTTATTCATTTTTCAAAGAGGATCATCAGTTGATGAATATTTATTCTTAGTGTTATCTACGTCATTCTTCTGTTCATCATTATATATCCCTCTTGTCTGGTAGGAGACTTGATTGCCTTTGATATGTAGAATATTATGACTCCATGCCCAATGTAATATCTTTGCAGACAGTCTGTTGCTCTCTTTCTTATTCTTTCTTGCTAATCCACCAACCATAATTTTGATTTAATTATTCAAATTCTGATGGGTATTAGGCTTACACCTACAACAGTTTATGTGTGACTTCTAGTGCTAACACCCTTCACCATAAATAAAAGTACCAAGGTGGTCAATCTCATCATCCAACATGTTGACATAATTATTATTTTTTATTCCTCCATGATATACTTTATATGATGTGGATTGGTTGCAATATGTATGATGGACAATGAATTGTAAACACATAATAAATTGTTGTCCCAAAATAGTTAATTAGGAAATAGCCAAATATGTTATGTGCATGTCCCAAATTCAATTGGTAGCATGTAATGTATTACAAGTGAATTTTTTCATTGCAAGCATTAATGTAGGTACTAGCTTGTCTAATTTACTTTTATATTTAGCATGAAGAACACTTTCATCAGTACATCTTTAATCAAATATAAAGGAAATCTTCCCTATTTTATTTACAACTTCTCCATGTAGATAATAACCATTTGAAGTCTTTTTACTATGATATTTATAATGTTTATTGGAATATTGAGAGTGTGATGAATCAATACTATGCAATTATTAGCACTTTAAATTAGAATATATAATCATTAACAATTATGCCTTCATTTAAATTTTCATGAACATATAACCATGAGCAATATCACATCAAATAATCACATGCATAATACACCAGAATTTACGTGGAAACTCAAATGGGAGAAAACCACAAAATTATTTCTTATATCTCAAAAGAATACATTCATGGGAAGCGCCAACTTCCAAATTCTCTAGCACCAACTAGAAAGAGGCTCCAACCCCTTGTTTACAAGCTCCAACCTAAAGGATGCTACAACTCCCTGAATTCTCTAGCTACAACTAGAAGGAGGCTCCAACTACCCATTTACAGGCTCCAACTTGAAGGAAGCTACAAATTTGCAAAGAACCAATCTAGTTCTTACGACGAACATCCATCATAAATGGAATGAATAACTGTAATCCATATTGGATAATAAATATATTGAATACACACACACACACACACACACACACATATATAATGAGATAAAATAGATAATATATGATGAATAGATGTACAATGAGAGTTCCAAATATATAGAGAACCTAAAGGCACATATGGTGACCATCCATGAAATGATGCATCCCTTATACAATTAATAACTATTTATTATTATTATTATTTATGATTATTATCACTTAATATTTATATATTTTGTATGTTACATTGCCTTCCCCTTAAAAATTCTTTGTCCTCAAAGCATGATTAGAGAAGGACCTATTTATTTTTCTAACTTGAACTGACTTATCATGATCCTTTGTTTTGTAATTGTGACACTTGAAGAAACAAAACAATATAATTTTTGAATTCCTGAAGTAACATGTTGCATCTTTTTGGAAGTGATCCATCCCAAATCTACTTTCATTGGAACTATTTGATGATTGATTGTTCAGATATGATTTCTTATTTTAGGCTTCCATAGAAGTTGTCGATTTTGTCTTCATTCTTTTTCAATGCTGTAGTTTAGTTGTTGGTAAGAAGAACATTGTTTATATTCCTCTTGACCTTGTTGTTGGTCGTAACGACTCTTGTGATTTGGATGACGATAAGGCACCTAAATCTCTTATGAACATTGTTTATTTGATCTTTTTTCAACTTTTGATGTTTTTGGTAATTCAAATGGAATAGTGTTTGTTTCTTTCTCTAAGTTTTGGATTTTTGAACAAGAAGCCTCTCTATTTCAACTGATTTAGTCATTGTTTCTTTGTGATCTAACTCTTCTTGTAAAGACTTCTTATCATGCTTTAGATTTCTAATTTAGGTATGTAATTCTTGATTATGTCGCCTTAAATGTAAAAGTTCTTCCTTATTTCCTGACTTGTTGTCTTCATTTTTTCATTCCAAATTTTTTGTTATTTCATTCTTTAAAATTTTAATTTGTGCAAACAATTGTTGATTAAGAATTCTCAGACGAAAGCTTTCTTCATCTTTTTTCGGATAATTTCTTCTCATTCTTTAACTTCTTGATTTGTTCAACCAAGCTTTGATTATGGTTCTTTAAACAGAAATTCTCTTCATCTTTAGCTGTCAATTTCTTAATGAGATCACGATTAGCTTGTTCTGACTTATGATCCCTTTGCTTCTTATCTTTTGACTCGTTTATTTGTACCAATAACTTTTGGTTATGATTTTTTAAGTAAGAAATGTCTTTGTCTTTTTCTAGTAATTTTCCCTCAAGATTTTATTTTTGTCTCTCTTTTTGGTTTCTTAGCATTTTCTCCAACCCAACTTGAAATTGTAAATTTATGTTGTGTTGTTGATAATGAATTAGTTGGTTCTCTAATTCTTTTATTTTCACTTCCCAATGCATGTCACCTTGATTTTCTACTAAAGTAAAAATATTTTTACAATATGGACAAGGGAGAGTTCCATTCATAAGGTCCCTTTCATACTCTTCCTCTTTTGAGCAATAGGGACATTTTGCTTAAATTGTTTTCTTTGTAGATGTCATAGTTCATTTTTTTTTTTTAATAAATGATAAATGTATGAATTTCAAGAACCCATTTTTAAAACAATACACTTTTCATTTTATTTATTTTTAAATCCTTTAACTTTCAAATATATTATTTTATTTTTTATATTTTTTCTCTGTCAACTACCCCTCACTTTCCTAGATCCACTTCACTTTTAAAAATATAATAATCCTTCAAACGTTTTTTTTATTTACATAAATTTATGATGGTATTGTTTATAAATTATTATAAAACCTTTCCTCCTTGTCTTTTTGTGGATATCTCTAACTCCACAATATTTGATATGATACCCTCTCTTCTGACTTTTCCTATATGAATATCATTTACACAATTTAATTGGGCAAATTATTATTTTGCTAAAATGTCTTTTGACTTTTATTGAATTAATATTACTCCAAAAGACTTAGGTCATTGAATTTTTATTTTGGCTTCAACCCCACCACATGGATATAGAAAGTTGTAAAAAGTTACCACTATAAATTCTTTTTTTTATAGGGTAGGGAAATACTATGGGCTAATGGTTTACCAAAACCATGGGCTTGTAAACCACCATGGGATAAAAGAGAAACTCTGATTTTTTTTTTTGTATGAGGCTACAATCCTGTATGGCCAATGGTCAGGATCAACAACAAATCTATGATACCAATGCAAAGAATCAATCTGGTTCTTACGAAAGACATCCATCATAAATGGAATGAATAATTGTAATCCATACTGGACAATAAATATATTGAATAAAAATATATATATATATATAACGAGATAAAATAGATAATATAGGATGAATAGATGTACAATGAGAGTGCCAAATATATAGACAACCTAAAGGTACATATGGTGACCATCCATGAAAGGATGTGTCCCTTATACAATTAATAACTATTTATTATTATTATTATTTATGATTATTATCACTTAATATTTATATATTTTGTATGTTGCAAACTTTGTGAAGCTCCAACTAGGTCCACTCACATAGACCATATCAAGCATATGCCCAACATCAAGTATCCAAACCTTGTACCAAAATGTATCTCAAGCATGCATCATACCATGTACCATAAAATATGCCTAATGTATATAGAATCCAAAACCATATACCAAGTGTATACCTAGAATGTATATCAATATCACAAATATGTCTCTCTAACAATGAACCATAGCATCCATAAAATAAATACCAAGAGTATGTATCAAGCATGTATCAATATCACCAAGATATGAACCTTAACCATATGCAACCATATACCAAAAAGGCCCTCCAAGACATGCCTTAAGCATGTGTCATATCATCCATGAAACAAGCCTTAACTATACATATGAAAGACATACCTTTACTCATGAAACTTGAAGCATACAATCTTAGATCCTGTAACAACCTTGTTGTACCATCAAACCTTGTTGCAACCTAAACCAAGCATCCTTCTTCAAATCTAGCTTAGCCTCACTGGACAGATGCTTGATATCATGCAGGGCCTCATGTGAAAAACACTAGGCAACCCAAGGGGGTGCCTTGTGGGACACTAGTAGCTTGACCGTTGGGGGTAAACTAAAATAGGGTTTTTTGAGAAAAAAACCTCGCTCCCTCTGAAATCCCAAAATTTTCACCTTCGCTCTCCTTTTCTACCACAGAATTATCATCTCAAATTTACCAATAAATCACTTGCTCACATAGAAGATATTCAAATGAACTTGTGTGTGAATATCCTTATGAGTGAATATCTATGAGGGTTTTGTATGTACTTGATTTTTTCTTCAACCTCATTTCCCTCATTCAACTTCGGGCCTCATGACCACACCTATGGGTTTCTTGTAGACTTCTTCAAAGCATATTCTTGTGAGGGCCATTCTTAAAGCTATGCCATAAGTGGAACACTTTGTATACTTCTTCAATTATATCCAATGCTTCTAGAGGATTCTAGACTTCCTCTAAAGTTGACATCATTGAAAATCAATTTTCCAACAATCTCTCCCTTTGGAATTGATGGAAACACTCATGCTCCCCTTGTCTACCCTATGACCAATACTCCCCTTGTATTCATGGTTATGTTATTTTCTCCCCCTTTGACATCAATGGAAAATGGTAACTCCCCATGATGACATGCTTATGAAATTTCTCTCTTCTAGTATAATTTGTCCATTGGTGCTTTCCTGATGAAGTAAACAATTGACATATAATAAACATTCATACTAAGATTCCTTTATCGTCTCTTCATAGATGATGTTTCTTCCCTTGAATTTTTTGTAGAAATGTTGTGGAAATTACCATGGAGCATAAACTATTCTAGGTTTCTGGCAAAGATACTCAAATGTCTCTCTTGGAAAAGGTTTAGTGAAGATGTTTGCAATTTGTTCGTTTGTCCCAACGTAATCTACCTTGATATTCTTTTCTACAACTTGTTCCTGTAGAAAGTGAAACTTGATCAGAATATGTTTTGTCTTGGAATACATTACTAGATTCTTGGAGATACTTATTGCACTTATATTATGACAGAATATCGAAATGGGATCATCATACTTCACTTGTATATCTTGTAGAGTTTGCTTCATCCAAATAATGTGAGTACAACATGTTGTTGCTGCAATATATTCTGCTTCTACTATAGATAATGATATTGATGTTGCTTCTTACTTAACCAGGATACCAGAAAATCACCCAAGTAGAAGGTTTCTCCGCTATTACTTCTTCGATCATCAATGCTTCCTGCCCAATCTGCATCTATGTAGGAAACCATAGTCATCTCATTCCCCTTTGGATACCACAATCCAAACTTTGTTGTTCCTTTAAGATATCTAAAGATCCTCTTTACTGCCAGAACATGAGTTTCCTTCAGTGCTACTTCAAATATTGCAACCTATCCAATTGCTTGCATTACATCTAGTCTAAAGGTTGTCACATAGAGTAGGTTTCCAATCGTCGATCTGTAGAGTCTTTGATCTTCTTCCTTAGATTAATCATCTTTTCTCAACTTGCAACCACTTATCATAAGAGTGCTTACTAGTTTGCAGTATTCCATTCTGAACTTCTTCAACATTTCTTTGATGTACTTGGTTTGGGAAATGAAAATGCCTTCATCCAGTTGAGAAATATGAAGTCCCAAAAAGAATGTCAATTCACCAAGTAGTGACATTTCAAACTCATTTTGCATGTCTTGGGAAAACCTCTTACTCATCCTATCATCATCACTTCCAAAGATAATGTCATCCACATATACTTCAATAATAAGTATGTTGTTCCCATCAATATTCACATAGAGATTGCTATTTGAATTTCCTTTTATGAATCCTTGTTGTTGAAAATACTTGTCCAATCTTGCATATCGGACTCTAGGGGATTGCTTTAGTCCATATAGTTCCTTCTTCAATCTTAATACGCAATCTCCCTTTTCTAACAACAGGAACCCTTTTGGTTGTTCGATGTAGAATTCTTCTTATAATTCACCATTTAGAAATGTTGATTTCACATCCATCTGATACACTTTGATTCTCTTGGAACATGCATAGGCCAAGATTAGTTTGATTTTTTCCATTCTTGCAACAAGGGAAAATGTTTCCTCAAAATATACTCCTTCAACTTGAGCATATCCTTTGCATATTAAAACTTGTTGGGTTTTTGTTATATTCTTTGCATGGTGAGAATTAGTGTCTATGTTGCACCGAGGGCACAAGGGGGTAAGAGGGGCAGTTGTAGGGGTTTAGGGGCAGTGCCCACAAATTTGTTTCCTTGGTTTTCGTGTCAATTTTTTGGGTGGTTTTTCTACACATGGTTTTTTGCTTATGTTTTTCTATTTTCGGTTAACAAATTAGGGTTGTTGACTAATCTAGGTCATTGGTTTAGGGTTTTGAATTCTACTGGATCCTATATGTATATTGTATTGTAAACAATGTATGATATGAATGAATATAAAATATGCTATTTTTTCTGGTTTAGGTTTCCAGGGGAAAAATATCTGTGTAATGTGTGTATTTTCCATTGTATATTTTTTGTTCTTTTACTGAAAATTTGTTTGCAGTAATAATTGTACAAGGTTAAAATATACAACCTTTCTTTGTTTTTTGTTACCTTTCCATATTTGTTTATTCTTTTTCTGAACACCCATTTAGTACCAATCACATTTTTTTTCTTTAGTCTTGGAATCAGTTTCCATGTTTCATTCTTCTCTATTTGATTTAGTTCTTCTTGTTGGTTGTGGAGCCTGATTATCTTCCTGATTTAGAGGTTTGTTTCAGTCATGCTTGGATCCCATTCCCTAACGGGGGGGTATGGGGAGGATTTCCCCCCCACAACTGTCACTAGGAGGGTCCAGGGAGGGGCGGGGGCGACAATTTTTGTATCCCCCCCCTGGCGGGGGATTTGGGGGAAGCGCCCCCGAAGAAAAATATTGGGAAAAATTGCCTTGTAAAATATTGTAATTTCATAGTCAATATGGACCATTCATTATAAGGTCACAGCTATGATAGTAGAAGTTATTTTAGGGATTTTTCCCTAGAAGGAAACCCTCTTTTATGGGGGAATTGTATTGCGGCTCTTTATGTGTGTGATTATTATATTTTGAGATAGGAGACTGTGAGAGGAAGAAGAACAAGTTACATCGATTGAGTTGTAGGTTGTATCCCTTCATTTTGTTGGATAATAAAAATGAAGGAACTGACAATATCTCTGGTGGATGTAGCCCACACTAGGTGAACCACATATATATGTGTCTCTATTGTATTGTGTATGTTATGTGTGTTATTTGTGCATTTGTTTTATTTTATTGCTCTGTGATTCGGTTTTTCTAACAACTCTATCAGAGTGAAAGTTAAGTCGTAGGAAAAGAGGGTTCCTGGTTCGAGTGGGAGAAATGGCAGAAGATGGAAAGTTTAGGGTCAAGAAATTTAATGGCCAAAACTACTAGTTATGGAAGATGAAAATGGGAGATTAATTATATAAGAGGGATCTATTCCTACCATTGGGAGGAATATCAAAGAAGTCGACGACATTGAAGGATGAAGAATGAGAGTTTCTTGATAGAAAGGAATTAGGAACGATACGACTAAGCCTGACAACATCGGCGGCTTTCAATATTTCAAAATAAAAGACAACGAAGGAGCTGATGGATGCATTGGCTAAACTGTATGAAAAACCATCGGCTTCCAATAAGGTATTTCTGATGAAGAGACTATTTAATATGAAGATGTCAAAAGGTGGGTTTGTTGTAGATCATTTAAATGAATTTAATATGATTACTAATCAACTAAGTTATGTAAAAGTGGACTTTGATGATGAGGTTAGGGCTCTCCTAATCTTGTGCTCATTTCCAGAAATATGGAATGTCTTTGTCATAGCTGTAAGTAACTTCGTCTCTAGTTCAAACACTCTAAATTTTGATGATGTTGTTAGTGTTATCCTTAGCGAGGAAATGTGATGGAAAAGCACAGGTGAGACATCAGGTAATGTGTTGATTGTGGAGAACATGGGAAGACAAAAGGATAGAGGAAAGGGCTCAAAGAACCATGGGAATTCTAGGAAGGACATATCCAAATCCGTACTAGGAAATATAGAGTGTTGGAATTGTGGGAAGAAAGGACATTTGAAGAAAGACTGTAGAGCTCCAAAGAAACAAAGAGATGGACAACAAGAGAAAAAACAAGAAGAAAATGTAACAGGTGATGTGTTACAATATGCTTTGATTGTTTCTGTAGATAATATTTATGAGTCTTGGGTAGTAGATTCAGGGGCTTCATTTCATTCCACACCCCATAGGAAACATTTTTTAGATTATGTTCAAGGTGGTTTTGAACAGGTTCATTTGGGTGATGATGCACCATGCAAAATTGTTTGAATGGGTAAGGTACAAATAAGGAAAAAGAATGGAAACCAATGGTTGTTGAAATAGGTAAGACATGTTCCAGATATAAGGAAAAATCTAATTTCAACAGGGAAGTTGGCAAGTGAAGGTTGTATATCCATATTTATAAATAAGGCATGGAAAGTCACCAAAGGATCACCGGTGATAACAAAAGGAGAGAAGGTAGGTACATTGTATTTATGTAATGGTAATATTGGCTCTTCTATCTCTTTATCTTATACAAGAGTGGATACAACACTGTGGCATCACAGGCTTGGACACATGAGTGAGAAGGGGATGCAGATTCTTCACAAAAGAAAATTGTTTTCATATCTTAAACAAATTGATTTGGATTTCTATGAGCGTTTTATTTATGGAAAACATAAGAGAGTTAGATTTCTCAGAGTTGGAAAAGAAAAGAAGAGTGAAATGTTATAGAGTGTGCATACATATGTTGGATTACTGAGAGGGGGGCTGAATCAATAATAGAGCAATCTAACCCTTTTTAGCCATATAATGCAAGTGTTATATCAATGTAGCATTATCATCCAATATTTGTAGAGTAAATAAATAATGAATAAACAACCTGTAATCAAATTGTACCATAAACAAGTGCATAAACCATGCACCAACCTATACCACAACCAGAAAACCTTCCTTAACTTTAACAACAAGAGACTATCATTTTCATCAAACTTTACTTTAGTCTCACATGACTAGTTTTTGATTACTCAACAACCCTAACTTGAAATAATCATAACTATGTACCTATAATGAATAAAGATCTGACAATAGTACACAATGTTCTTCAATGTGTTTTATACAATTCCTCTAGGTTTCACTACTTGGAACCTCTCAGAAAAGGATTTATAGCAAAAATGGCATACCTTGTTGAATTTTGACTTATTCTAGAGAGCGAACTTGTAGAGCGTGCCCTGCACGGAATATTTGTTGTATGGATCTAAATATTTTACACAAAATAATACATACTGTAATCTAACCAAAACATTTTGTCTTACTTAATTTGGATCTGTTATGAAGAATTTATGACGTTTTTACCTGAAACACATGTTTTAGACTAGTTTCAGGACTAACCACAAACCCTTATTTTTCACGGAGTGTAACTCCAAAAATACAACGAACCACAAGATGAAATTTGTACCAAAAATACTTGGGTATGTTTCCTCAATGGCCTCCCCATTTCACGGTCTGAATCATTCTAGAAAAAAAGTTATTGCTAAAATGGTGAGATGACCTGTAAATAACATACCTTAGAAAGCATCATCAAAAGAATTTATCCTCCCTTGAATTTCGGCCTTCTTTACTTCACCTTCCCTCTGAAATTCGGCATAGATATCCTTTGGTTACCTCAATCAGTTGTAGATATTCAATATGCTCAAGTGTGATTAAAATGAGAGAGCCTTGTCTCTTATTTATACTTTCATGTAGCTTCCTCAAGGAGTTACCTTTTAACCATCTTAACCCAATTTCCTTATTTTAGGGCTAACCTACTTCTAATCACTTTCCATAATTAGAAAGTTCTCCATTTACTTTATTATTCATATAATCCTCCTTGACTTTGTCACTTCACTTTATTATTTAAATAATCCTCTTTGACTTTGTCACTTCACTTTATTATTTAAATAATCCTCTTTGACTTTGTCACTTCACTTTATTATTTAAATAATCATCTTTGACTTTGTCACTTCACTTTATTATTTAAATAATCATTTTTGACTTTGTCACTTCACTCTATTATTTAAAGAATTTCTTCTTTGCAAGGACTTTGACTTCTTTGACCTTTTGGGGCTTCAAGTCAACATATGAGGGTCGTCCAAATTCATAAGGCCATAACTCTCAAACCATGAGGAGTTATGTGACGTTCCACATACCACCAGAAATGGCATGACATCTACTATCCATATAGAATAGTCTTACCAACAAATATATAAAAAATCATACCATTATACATCAAAGAAACTTGGGTCCATTACCCAAAACTTTGTGCTACCAAAATTCTCTACGAGACTTTCTTCAAGGGTTGACATCAATGACAACCAACCCAATTAATCAATAATATCCCCCTTTGGAATTGATGGCAACACTTGATCCAGATGGATATTGGTGGCCACCCACCTATTCCAACTTGCTCCTCATGTCCATTTTTGTTCAACACATCTTTATGTACTGCTTTATAATTGTGAGTTCTACACTTCTGGGGATGTTTGAAGCCTCACACATTATCCAGGTGGATACTAGTGACATATCGCCTAATCCAACTGGACTATTTTTCATTTTTTCATGTCATCACATCTTGTTGTACTTTCAGGGATTTTTTAAGGCCATAAACATTTTTTTTTTGGCTCTCCATAGTCAGACTGTAGACAAAGACAGAGTCTAATAGTGGAATGTGTAGTTCTCTAAAATACCTTTCCAACGGGATATCATGCGCCTAAAATAGAGGTCGTATGAAAAAGTTATGACCCTAGGAAGTTGAAGTACCAAATTACACTAACTTACCCATAGGGCCCACATGATGTTTTGTGTTTCACCTTCTAGGGTTAGGTTTTTGGATGTCTAGGGTTTTGGTATTCATGAGTAATATGAAAAGGGCCTATGGAGCCTCATTGTAATCCATTTTTCTCAGACGGATACACATAAAAGCCACATCTCTTCTTAGAGATAGCTACCACCATTGGAGCAAGTTTTAGTTCTATAGTTTTACAGTTTCATCCTATTTCATTATTTAATAGAAGACATTGTTCACTAAATATTTGTGTTATTCTTCCTATCTTTGTGTTTATGGTATTTAGTCTGTAATCAGTTTGTTCCGCTCCTAAATCCGGATCATTAGTATCAGAGCAGTCTACTCTTCATTTATTTTATTCGTGCATGTCCCCAACAAGGTCTAGGTACAAGAATTTGGGACTCGAACCAATTGAGCCATTACCATATCGGTCGCATCGAGCCCGAAAAAAAACCATGGGAGACAAAAAGAAAGATTATGGAGTAGGAGATCCTATTAAAATGTTGCTTGAGGAAGCCCTCGCACGACAAAGGAATGAAATGATGGACAACTTCGCACAGATTCTTCGATGGTTTCCCACGAGAGAAGCATCTTCATCAGGTGGCCATGCAACCCCCTTCAAGGTACAAGTAAATTTTGATATTCCATTATTTGAAGGACTGATAGATGTGGATGTCGTAGATAAATGGTTGAATCTGCTCGAAGGATATTTTTTGGTCCACAATTTTTCCAATCGAGAAAAGATAACTTTTTCTCCTTAAGGCCATTCCCCATGTTAAAGACTGGTGGGATACCTACTCTGAGCAAAGGGCCATGGAGGAATCTACAATTTTTGTGGTGGTCCCTACATGGGATTCCTTTCGAGACGCCATTAAAGAACAATACTACCCTGTTGGAAGCTACGACGACTAGTACACCAGATGGACCACCCTACGTCAAGAAAGGGACCAGACAATACTAGACTTCACCAATATTTTCCATACCCTCTGCACCAAATTTGGTATCAAATATTCTGAGCATCATCTGGTGCTCAAATACCACGGTTGTTTTCATAGATACATTCAAACAAAAATGTATTTCCTGTACATCACCTCATTGGGCACAACTTATAGATACGCTGTCAAGATCGAGCAAAAATTTAAGAAGAAACGACAAGAGTTTGGATCTGTAAACCCCTCATAGATGAAGTAGGGAAAAGGAAACCCCAACCCACACAACAGAGGACCAAGTTGCAATGGCCACCCTTAGGACAATCCGTCCAAGCCACAATACAAGAAGGGCAATGAGAAGATGAAGAAGGACACGAGAAAATGGTGTGAGAACCATAAAAGTCCTTCGCACAACACTGACAAATGTCACTCCAAGCAGTCCCTCATGGCCGAGATGAAGGCTTCTGATTCAAAGGATGATTCTGATTTCAAGTCAAATCTTGAAGGAAGGAAGAGGATTATCAATGTTGAACCCAGTGCCAGGGTTTCTACCACCAAAGTTCGGCCAAGTGAACTAGAAGAACCAGAGGAAGGGGAACGCCTCTTTCACTTGCAAATGTGGGTCAAGGGGGATTCGATTCACTTCATTGTTGATAGCAGTAGTCAGAAGAACCTGATTTTAGTAGAGGCAGTCAAGCAGCTAAACCTTCCAACAACGCCACACCCGCAACCCTACACCATCGGCTGGCTTTGTCAAGGAAGAGATCTATGTGTCAGCCAACAATGTTGTCTATCCTACGACATCAAAACTTTCAAAGATGAGGTACTTTGTGATATTGTTCCCCTTAAAGTTTGTGATGTTATCTTAGGACAACCATATTTATGGAAGCGTCATGCTATGTATGAGTCTAGACCCCACAGTGTTATTATTACTTTGGGTAGACAATTGTACAGGATCCCAGAGGTGGCACCGCCTACTGTTATTTCTTTAATATGTGCTAATAAATGCAGTAAGGTCATTTCAAAGGCTGGGAAGTTTGTCTTCTTTGTGATCCATGATCACAGTAAGAAGAAGGTTGCCACCACATCCATGGCCTCTACACAACACCTCTCTTTGTAGTAGAAGCAAGTGGACAGGATCGTGAAAGAATACAAAGACATATTCGTCTCACCTATAGGGGTACCGACACACTACCAAGTCAAGAATCCAATTGATCCGACCCTCGTGCACCTCTACCTAATGGACCAGTCTATCGACACTCTTTGATGGATAATGATGAAATCAGGTGGCAGATCCAAGAGCTTCTTCAAAAGGGGCACATCTGACCCAAATCCTCCCCTTGCAAAAGCCCGATTGTACTATTGTAGAAGAAGGATGGGACTTGGTGACTCTACATTGATTAAAAATCCTTAAACAAAATCACAGTCAGTAACCACTATCCCATTCCTAGGATTGATGACCTTCTTGACCAACTCAAGGGCACAACGTTATTCAACAATATTGAACTGAAGTCTGGCTACCACTAGGTTCCCATCAAACCAATGAATGTCTGGAGACAACCTTCAAGTCTAAGTAAGGTCTCTACGAATGGCTAGTCATGCCCTTTGGCTTAAAAAATGCACCAAACACTTTCATGAGGTTGATGGACGATGTATTGGGACCCTTCACCAAATCCTTTGTGGTAGTATATTTGGTTGACATCCTCATCTTCAACAAAATGTGGAAGGAACACATGCGACATATTCAACATGTTTTGAGAACTCTACAACAACACAAGATTTATGCCAACTTGGAAAATGCCCTTTTGGCATGAACTGGGTCCAATACCTAGGATACATTGTTGATAATCATGGGGTACATGTTGATCCAACTAATATCCAAGTCATCCGTGAATGGCCGTCCCTGACCACATTGATCGAGCTTTGGAGATTCTTAGGACCCACCATTTTTTACTAGCGGTTTGTGTTGGGATTCTCTCATATTGCTTGGGCCCTCAGCCAGGTGACCAAGGGAGGTGGTAGGGCCAATTTAGTGTGGGGGAAGGAGCAGGAACGACTATTCAAATATTTTAAACATCGTTTTTGCTCAGCTCCATTACTCACCTTGCCCGATCTGCAACAACCATTCGAGAATGAAACTGATGCATTTAACTATGTTGTGGGCACAGTTCTCACTCAACATGGGAATCCAGTGGCATACCATAGTGAGAGACTCTCCGATATTGTTCGTAAATACCCCACCTATGACAAGGAAATGTATTCCATTGTACAAGCATGTCGTCAATGGAAACATTACATTTTGGGGACATAGACGATGATACACACTGGTCATTAGCCTCTGCAGTTCATATAGATACATGGGAAATTATAGAACGACCACCATCAAAAGTGGTCCACCTACCTATAGCAGTTCCATATCAACATCAAGTATAATATAGGTATCTCCAATCGTGTCACTAACTGCCTTAGTCAGCCTCATGTGGCTGTGATCCATTACCATGGACATGAAACATTGGAGTGGCCCCAACTTTACCAACAATATCTGAACTTCACCACCACATATCAACTCTTGGGTACAGGCGCCGCTGTCACTAATTTTCACATTCAGGATGAACTCTTATGCCACCTAGTCCATATTTGTGTTCCTACAAGAGAGCATGCAAAGATGATTTGGGAAGCCCACTATAGTCAGCTGGCAGGACATTTTTGCGTAGAGAAAACTATGGTCGTCCTTCAGAAACATTTTTATTGGCCAAAACTTCGACTGGATGTCAGCAAGTATATCATATCTTGCATTGCCTGCACCATTTCCAAGTCGGCCATCAAGAAGCAAGGCTTATAAACCCCTATTCCTATTCTTGAGAAGCCATGGGAGTCCATCTCAATGGATTACATGTCTAGTTTTCCGTCCACCAAGCACGAAAATGACTGCGTGTTTGTGGTCATTGATCGATTTTTTAGGATGGCCATCCTCACAGCCTGTAAGAAGACTTTCATAGCAGTTGATACTGCCAAGATCTTCTTCAAATGAGTTTGGGTTCACTTTGGGATACCACAGACCATCACCTTTGACCGAGACAGCAGGTTCCTCAACACCTTTTGGTCGAGTCTCTGGTCTCTGTTGGACACCAAGCTCACAAAATTCACTTCTTTCCACCCCCAAACCGATGGCCAAACTGAGGTCGTCAATTGAATGATTGTACACATCCTGCATATGCACAATTATAAGTATCCTCGTACATGGGACTAGAGTCTCCCATATGTCCAACAAAGTTAGAACATGGCTCTCCATAGTTCCACCAGCCATAGCCCATTTCAGGTGGGTCTAGGATTCCAACTCTTGGGACCCATTGATGTTGCACTTCCTCTTGTCACTGCACATATAGAATCTTCCCATGATGATTCTGTGGTTGACAAAGCCACCAGATTCATTGAGTGGATTCAACACATCCACCAACAGGTCCAGGATATTTTTTAGAAATTCGATGCTAAGTACAAGTAGCTCCATGATAAACATAGGGTACCACACCAGTTTCAGGTTGGTGAAAAAGTATGGTTACATTTGTAGAAGGAGCGTCTCATCGGGACCCATCAGAAGCTTCAACCACTTCATTATGGGCCTTACACTATCACCAAGGTTGTGGGTAGCAATGATTTTGAGCTCAACACTCCACCCTTCCTTGGTCTACATCCAATATTCAATGTGGACCTCCTTCAGCCATATTTTAAACCATTATTGGACACCTATGAGATTTATGAACAACTGACACCAATAGAGCTCAACCCTAACTACATGGAACAATCATCCATCGATTAGATAGTGGACACACACGTCAAGGGCACTCACCCACAGCAGATCCAAATTTATCGGGTTGTCAAGGAAGGGAAACTCCTACAACAAGGAAAGTGGATCACCCGGGGCCAAATCCAACAGAAGTTTCCTCACCTGATGGGGGAAATCAACACAATGGAGACCATTTCTTCCTAATGGGGGAGGATTGATCCAGATCGATATTGGTAGCCACCCATCTATTCCAACGGGTTCCTCGTGTATTTTTTTGTTCATCACATCTTTCTGTATTGCTTTATAATTGTGAGTTCTACACTTCTGGGGCTGTATGAAGCCTCACGCATTCTCTAGGTGGATATGGGTGGCCTCTCACCTAATCAAACTGTCCTATTCTGTATGTTTTCATGTCATCACATCTTGTTGTACTTTCAGGTTTATTTTGAGGCCCTAAACATTGTTTTTTTGGATCGCCACAGTCAAACTATAGACATAGTTAGAGTCTGACAAGGGAATGTGTAGTTCTTTGAAATACCTTTCCAACGGGCTATCACGCGCCTAAAGCGGATGTCGTATACAAAATTTATGACCCTAGTAAGTTGAGGTACCAAATTACACCAAATTACCCATAGGGACCACATTAATTTTGGCATTTTACCTTCTAGGGTTAGGTTTTTGGATGTCTAGGGTTTTGGCATTCATGAGTAATATGAAAAGGGAATATGGAGCCTCATTGCAATCCATTCTGCTCAAACAAATGCACGCAACAGCCACATCTCTTCTCAGAGATAACTACCACCATTCGAGCAAGTTTCAGTTCTGTAGTTTTACAGTTTCATCCTATTTCATTATTTAATAGAAGACATTGTTCACTAAATATTTGTGTTATTCTTCCTATCTTTGTGTTTATGGTATTCAGTCTGTAATCAGTTTGTTACGCTCCTAAATCCAGATCAACACTCTGATGCAATACTGAAATCATAGCACTCATGTTACCCCTGGAACTATGCCTGCATCTCTGTGACCAATGCTCCCCTTGGAACCATGCCTCTATCCTCTACATCTGATAAATATCTCCCCCTTTGTCATCAATGGCAAATGTATCGTTCCATTTGGGTCTGCTCCCCCTAACTCACTCATTTGATCTTCAAACCTGAACTGTCCTCTTTATGGTGCTTCCTCGTGTACATCTAAGACATATATGATAAGCATTCAAAAGCATTCATTTTGGAGTAAAAATAACTCTGAGTCTCTGGTGAAGATACTCAAAGGCTTCTCATGGAAACAATTTTGTAAAGATGTCTGTCACTTGTTCTTTTGTGCCCACATATTCAACTTTGATGTTCTTTTCTGCAACCTATTCCCGTAGAAAGTGATACTTGATTGGAATGTGCTTCATCTTGGAGTGCATCATCG
>JASDQU011378202.1:942-15297 GCA_032191745.1 Picea mariana | reverse complement strand
AGTGAGTTGGTGATGATCCCAATGTTGCATGGTGACAAAACCAATGCAACATCTAAACTCAACTCAACTAGTCAAACTAAAGTGTCAATTGAAAGAGAATACTCTCCAGGTGGAATATTCTCCCCTAAAATATAGGAGACTAGATAATGACTAATTATGACTAATAAACAAGTAATAACCTTAGGAAAAATAAATCCTAGGTGTGTGTGAAGTAACTCCAACAATGTCTCCAGCAATACAACCAACTCACCAAGATCCAACAAATGTTTTTCCTCTCCCCCAAGAAATCAACGTAATGGATACCATTTATTCCTAAGGAGGGAGGATTGATACAGGTGGATATTGATGGCCACCCACATTTTCCAACTGGCTCAAAACAATTTTCTGGCAATTTTGGCAATTTACTATTTTTAGTAGGTTTTAACTTCCAGGGACATTTTGAGGGCCCAAATGAAGGTTTTTCGAGACAAAGGTTCTCAATTATTGTTGAAGGCATGATTGAGCCCCCAAAATGAATCTCCCATATGATGCCTTTCCAACGAGCTATCACACACCTAAAATGGAGATCCTATGCAAAAGTTACGACCCCGGGAAGTTGATGTACTCACTTACCCAAACGGGGCCCACATGACTTTTGGCGCTTCGTCTCCTAGGGTTAGGATTTTGGATGTCTAGGGTTTTTGGCATTCCATTTTATTTTAAAAAGGCCTTCAGAGCCTCATTGTAATCATCTTCTTATGAATGTGAGTAGCCATCACATCTCTTCTCAGAGATAAGCTGCCACCATTCTAGCGAGTCTTTCACTCTGTATTTTATAGTCTATGTATATTTCTTTCATTGATAGAAATTGTATATTACTGTATCTCTATGTTTATGGTTGCATATATGATATATTTTTGTTATATTATTGAATATCTGTGATATCTCTATGCATTTATTTATTATATCTCCAATCTCATTTCGTGTCGAAAATAATCTAGATCAGTGGTATCAGAGCAGGCTGCTTTTGATCATTTTTTCAGTGCATGTCCCCAACGAGGTTTGAGTATAAAAATTTGGGTCTCAATATTGTATCTCTTAAGTAAAATCACTCTCACAGACCCAAGAAACCCTCAAAAGCGGAAGAAAAGAAAAATGATGAAGCAGACGATCCTATCAATCTATTTCTTGAGCAAGCTCTCACGCGACAGAGGGACGAAATGGTGGAGAATTTTTCCCACATCCTTCAATGCTTGTTGATAGCAACAGGTGCATCTTCATCAAGTAGCCACTTTGGAGGCACCTCGCCTTTCAAGGTACAAGTTAATTTTGATATTCCTGTATTTGAAGGACAGATAGATGGAGAAGCCCTAGACAAATGGTTAAATCTGCTAGAAGGATATTTCTCTGTTCACAAATTTTCTGAAAAAGAAAAGTCACCTTAGCACTCCTTAAAGCTCTCCCCCATGTCAAACATCAATGGGAAACTTATTGAGGGTAGAGTTCCACAGAGGAGTCTGAAATATATGGGGTTGATCCCACTTGGGATTTTTTTGTGGATGCGGTAAAGGAACAATATTACCCTGTTGGAAACTATGAGGACCGGTACATGAGATGGACCACACTGCGGAAAGATATTGGCCAAGTAGTTCTGGAGTTCACCAATACCTTCCATACCTTGCGCACCAAGCTGTGTATCAAAGACTTCGAGCGACATTTGGTTCTGAAATACCGTGAGGCTCTACATAGGTACATCGAGACTGAAATGGATTTTCTGGACATCTCATCACTCGGTGTTGATTATCAATATGCTGTTAAAATTGAGTAGAAATTTAAGCACCAGAACAAATGGAAATTTGGGTCTGCAAATCCACAAAAACCAAAGTATGACAAAGACGGCCCTAACAAATAGTCTCCCGAAAACTAGTCCAAGACACAGGAAATGAAGGGTCATGGGAAGACAAAGAAGGACACCGGAAAATGGTGTGATTTCCATAAAAGCCCTGGTACAACACCAATGAATGTCTCTCAAAATAGTCAGTGGTGGCCAATATCAAAGACAAGGAGCCAAAACCTGATTCAGAATTTGATTCAAAAAATACCAGTAAATTATATATCATTGACAGAGACCCCACTGCTATTATCGTGACCGCAACAATTCAACTAGAAGAACCAACAGATCCTAAGAGGGGGAATGTCTTTTTCATTCACAGATGTAGGTTAAGGGGACCCCGCTTCATTTTATTATTGATAGTGGAAGCCAAAATAACCTCATCTCATCAGAGGTCATCAAACAGTTTGGAATGTCGACAACACCACACCAGCAACCATACAACATTGGGTGGCTTCAGCAAGGATGAGATCTCCATGTCAGCCAATAGTTTTGATTGTCATATGGCATCCAACCCTTCAAGGATGAGGTATTATGTGATGTTTACCCACTGGATGTTTGTGATGTTCTCTTGGGCCAACCATATATGTGGAGACACCATGTTGTTTATGAGTCTTGACCCTGTAGTGTCATTATTACTTTAGGGGGTCATATCTACAGAATACCAAAGGTAGTTCCAACTATTGTTCCACCTAAAAATTGTTTCAAGGTAGTATCTCATACTGCAAAATTCAATTTCTTCACAATCTGTTCAAAACGGGAATAGATGGACACTACAACCACTACAGCCTTGCCCACTGCACCTTCTATCCAACATAAGCAGGTCAACATGGTTATAGAAAAGAACAAATATTCCTTTTGCACACCTTCCTCTCATATATATCAACTTGTTAAACAACCTCAACTTCAATAGGTTCATGACAGACTTCCACAAACTAAGCAGCACAACTTCTCCAACAATACAAGTGGCTCACCAAGATCCAACAAATGCTTTTCCCTCTCCCTTGGGAACTAAACACAATGGAGACCATTGCTACCTAAGGAGGGAGGATTGATCTAGTTAGATATTGGTGGCCACCCACCTTTTCCAACTGGCTCGAAACAGATTTCTGACAATTTTGGAAATTTACTATTTTTAGCAAGTTTTAACTTCTAGGGCCATTTTGGGGGCCCAAATGAAGGTTTTTCGAGATCGAGGTTTTAAATGATATCCAAAGGCATGATTGAGCCCCCAAAATTAATCTCCTTAGTGATACCTTTCCAGTGAGCTATCACATGCCTAAAACAAATATCGTATGCAAAAGTTACGACCCTGGGAAGTTGATGTACCCACTTACCCAAACGGGGCCCACATGACTTTTGGTGCTTCATCTCCTAGGGTTAGGTTTTTGGATGTCTAGGGTTTTTTTTCATTCCAGTTTATTTTAAAAAGGCCTTCATAGCTTCATTTTAATCATCTTCTTGCAAATGCGAGTAGCCATCACATCTCTTCTCAAAGATAAGCTGCCACCATTCTAGCGAGTTTTTCACTCTGTATGTTTACAGTCTCTGTACATTTATTTCATTAATAGAAATCATGTATTACTATATATCTATTTTTATGGTTGCATCTCTGATATATTTTTGTTATATTATTGAATATCTGTGATATCTCTGTGCATTTCTTTATTATATCTTTGATCTCATTTCGTGCCGAAAATAATCTGGATCATACATGGACTACAAAAGTCTAAATTTTTCATATGTGCATGGTCTGTTTCCAACACCTTTCAGTGTTGAAGTGTTAGATCAAGTTGCAGGAAAAGAATATTATTCGTTTATAGACAGATTTTCATGATATCACCAAGTCATAATCATAGAGAAATACAAGAAGAAGACCACATTCGTAATTGAATGGTTATCATTCGCATACAACGCAATGCCCTTTGGCTTGAAGAATTCCCCTGCAGTTTTCTCTTGGATTTTGATAGCAACATTTCAAGAATTCATCCACAAGTTTTTATAATTCTACATGGATGATTGGATGGTATACAACCTATTAAAATACCATGTCGAGCTACTCTGGTTGATGTTTTATAGATGTTGTGAAATGAAGATATATTTGAATCTAAGGAAGTGTATTTTTTGTGTGCCTCATGGAAACCTGTTAGGCCATATTGTATGCAAGGAAGGAGTCTTGATAGACCCAACTAAAGTTATGGTCATTCTGAACATGTTTCCACCTACAAGTGATAAGTTGTTGCACTCCACATTGGGACATATAGGATATTACCGCAAGTTCATTAGAATATATGCAACTATAATCGCACCCTTAGAGAAATTATTGAAGAAGTCTGAACTATTTCGGTGGACACCATAATGTGACAAAGCATTTGACATTCTCAAATAAAAACTAAGTATTGCACCTATCTTGATATTTCCCAATTGGGAAATTGAATTCCATGTACATGTGGATTCATCAGGCATTTCCCTGGGAGCCATTTTAGCACAACTAGGGGAAGGAAATATGGACCACCCTATCTATTTTTCCAGCAGAAAAAATTTCACAAGATGAGAACAACTACACAACTACCAAAAGAGAAGGGCTATGATTTATTCATTACAAAATTTTAGACACTACTTGTTAGGCTCTCATTTCAATTTTTTTACTAAGAATTCTATGTTGAAGTAACTAGTCAATAAACCAGTACTTGAAGGAAGAATTTGTAGGTGGCTACTTCCTTTTCAAGAGTTTTTGTTTGAAATAATTGTCAAGGAAAGAATATGAAATTTAGGTCCATATCACCTTTCCAGGTTGGAGTCAGGGGAAAGTGGTGGAGCAATGTATGATCATATCCTAGATGCGAACCTGTTCTGAATTGAGGCCATCCTGGAGTATATTGAAGAAATTGTTTCCTTCCTCAGTACAGGGACATGCCTAGAAGCTTACTTCGCAACCCAAAAGTGACATATGGTGGTTCACACAACAAACTATCAATTGATTTCTAGAAAACTTTACAAGTTGGGACTTGACAAAATATTTAGGGGATGTGTCTTGAACCACGAAAGGCAAGATATTCTGTGGGAATGCCACAATGGAGTTGCGAGAGGACATGTTGGAGGTAAATATACTGCATAGAAGGTACTTCAAGTAGGATTATGGTGGGATATGTTATTTAAATATGCTAAGGAGTATGCTAGATCTTGTGACATCTTCCAAAGAGTAGGAAATCTATCATGCAGAGATGAGATACCCTTTCATCCAATTAGACCACTTTAGGCTTTTGAGAAGTGGGAGGTTGACTTTATTGGACCAATCAACCCACCAGMTAAACATTCAAAGGCTAGATACATCATTACCRCAAATAATTACCTCACAATATGGGATGAAGCAGAGGCAGTTCAAGAATGTTCGACAGATATAACTGCTAGATTTATCTTTGAGAACTCCATCACTCAGTTTGGATGTCCTAGAAGTTTGACCAAGGATAAAGGTAACCACTTTAACAGCATTACAATCACAACATTGACAACATAATTCCTTATACAACACCACAAGACCATTCCCTACCATCCACAATCTAATGGTACATTGAAGGAATTCAATAAAATTTTGGAAAGAGGACTGAAAAAATTATGTTGCGCAAATAGGGAAGACTGGGATGATAGAGTTCCAGCAATTGTGTGGGCTTACAAGAATACCACAAAGAAGATACACATGTATACTCCATTTCAGTTGGTTTATGGGAAAGAATATATTGTACCTGCATATTTTATTACCCCTATTCTCTATATAGCACAGGCTACACACATTACAGATGATGAATCAGTTGTGAAAAGGATTGTAGACTTTCAAGACCTTGAGGAAGGGATATTTTTAGTATATTTTCATTAGATAATTGATAAATCTAGACATAAATCTTGGCATGACAGGCATATTAATTCCAAAATATTTGTGTAAGAGGATAAGGTACTACTCTACGACATTCGATATCAAAATCATCCAGGCAAGTTGCACATGCATTGGTTGGGTCCATTCATAGTTGCAAAAATATGAAACTCTGGTGCAATCAATTTAGAGAAACTGGATGGTATCCTTTGACTAGGATAGGTGAATGGAACCCTCCTGTAACCCTGTATTTCTCATGATTGAGCCAAAGGACTGTTGCTCCAGTCCAAAGGAGCATGTACAGTAGTTAGATTTTGATTTCCTGTAATTTATTTAATTCATTTAATAACGTTAGAGTGTGCATTATTGTGCCACAACATATACTTATTTTCTATTCTAAGCATTCCTTTTGTGAAAAACTACTTACTTAGTCACACAAGATTGGAACATCCACCATTACATTAAATGAACCATTGAGTATGGTGGGGACCCGCATTATGGTCAGAGGGGGGGTGAATCTGAACTATATAGCAGACCATGTGCCACACACATCATGTCTAGTCATACACTTTATGGTAGCTACAGTAACCCATCATACCTTTCCATTAAGCCATAAAGGTGTGATCCATGTAGATTTCATCAGTATCCCCACCAAGATCCTCAATCATTAAAATGGTAAGCCATCAGGTTGAACACCTCCCTGTCAGCTCATTCATTAAAGGCTAGGATCACCCTATAGATCTTACCCCATTATCAGTATTGTCAGACACCTAAGCATGAGATTTTGTTTATGGTTTAATAATGAATGTCTTTAGGAGTAATTACAAAGCTCTTCAGTTATCCCGCGTATAAGATTTTTTGAATTCATGAGTGAGACTTATTGTTTCCATCAGTTATCCTTTGTCTTTTGTTATCTGCACTCTGGTATAGCTTGTGATATCTCTTGCTCCCCAGTCGCGACCCTAAGCCCCAAATCAATTCATCTAGTTTTGTAAGAAATTCAGAGCCAAAATTCCAAGAGAAACAGGAAGTCAGAGTTCAGCTCCAAAAGAGGCAATTCCAGATGATTTGTGTGATCCCTAGGTCGATATCATGGGTGATGTCAAAGGAAAGGTTGAGAAAGTAAAAATCCTCGAACTCGACCTGATGGACCAAGTGTTGTTTCCACAGATGAATATCAATGTATTTTGGGACCTGGCTCTAAATGAAATGGGAGGGATGAAGTTTGTGTCAAAGCCATAATTCATCAACCTATTCAATTCCACCATCATGAACCTCAGGGATCTACTAGTTTTTGGAACTACTAATGAGGTTGTGCAATGCACCAAGTTTTTTATCATTTAGGTGAATGACAAGAGCTTATGGATCAATAGGAGATATTTGATTCATGTCAAATATATCCACAAGCTCACCATACTATACCTCAAGGGTGAATTCATCTAAAAAGGATTCCAAGGCCCAATCAAGCATGGGAAGAGGAAGGGTGAAGTCATCTTGTATGAAAAATTCCATACACAAAGAGGCAAAAAACTGGCCAAAATTGACCCAATCCTACTAGAGACGGTCCAAACAACCTACTATGTGATCGCTAGCAAGGTTATGTTCTTGTACTACAAGAAAAAATTCACCTTAGATTCCCTTTCCGTAGTAGAATTATGTGTAAATGAATTTGTGTTCAATTGGTGAAACTACCTACTAGAGGAACTCCTAGTTTCATGTGAGGAGGCTTAGGAGAAAGGAGGAACGTTTACATATGACTACCTATTATCCATGTTCGCAATGTGGAAATGGACGTCACCCTCAGGAAGACAATTGTCACCTATAGATAAGGGTCTCCTAGCCAAGATGTTCGAGCCCTAACACACAAGGTCGAACTTCGAGAATATGGAGTTCAACAATGCAACATTCCTGAAGTTGTACAATTGTCACCCTCAGGAAGACAATTGTCACCTATATATAAGGGTCTCCTAGACAAGATGTTTGCACCATAACACACAAGGTCGGACTTCGAGAATATGGAGTTCAACGCAACATTCCTGAAGTGGTACAACCATATTATCGACGCAACTCAACAATTGTGTATACCACATGAATTGTTGAATCTCAATACTCAAAACATTACATTCAGGATAAATCGCTACTACACGTTTGTTTGGATGAGGCATGCGAAGTCTAAGGACATACATACGAGGTTGTTACCCTTCTATTTGGATGAAGAATCCCTTGACAAGGAAGTCATGTCATGGGTCAGTGTTAAGCACAACCCACGCAAGTCTGGCATGCATTATCTCTTGGCACTAGAGCTTTTGAAGAAAAAGAGATAAGAAGAAGGATTGGAGCTGAGTTCCATCCTAAAAAAGAAGAAGAAGAAGGTCTAGATGCCATCAGACTCAGAAGAAGAAGAGGATCAGGAACCTCTTGAATAGAAGAAGAGGACACTGCTTATGTTTCTGTAGCTCCCATAACAAGCCATGATATCAGGGAAGAATTTCAATGACATCCTAGCTACTGCATTCCTAGGGGATGTTTCAACCAAAAAACCCTGAACATGTATTTCCCCTATCAAAATATTGAACCCAGAGCCCATATCCATGGATTTAAATCATACCCAATCCACCACTTGCACTGCCCAGACTGTTATTAAAATCACATATGATCCCAAGATAGACACCACTACCTACACAACCGTCATCACTGAGAAATATCCATCTCCACCACAAGACACCATCGTTCCATCCCAACCCACTTCCCTCGAGCCCATGAATTTGAATCTCCCCTACCCTTCTGAGAATCTACCAGAAGATACTACCCTGAACATTGAAACCTTGATCCCACCAGCCACTTTGTCAGTACCCATTTCGAGCACTCTTCCCTCAATAGAGAGTCAACAACCTACAACTCCACCACTTTCTCTAATACCGCAAGTTCTAGGAACCTAGATTCCTCTCTCAAAATTCAATGCTAATGTTTCCATCATTAGGAGTGAGACTCAAGAAGTTTTGTTACAAATGAGGGAAACAACACAATTGGTTCAAAAAGAACCCCAAACCACATCAGGGAAGAGCCCATCATACCTGAAAGAATAGTTGGAGACAGTACTCCAAAATCCACATAGAATTTTTCCCTATAAAAGGAAAAAATTTTCCCTCTACTTCCAATGGCTCTAAAAACTAGAATTGCACATCAATAGCAAGGTCCATCCCCAAGGGAAGAAGAGGTGGAGAAACCATCTAAACATTCGATGGCTAGTGGATTTCCACTACAAGTTTGATTAACAATGGATTTCGCTCCTTCATCGGGCGAACTCACTCAGTTGTCGACAACGCAGCTGGTGGGAATAATCAGAGCCTTGGATAAGTGATTGGAGCAGAGGATCTAGCAACCCAAATGAGAAGCAGAGTTCTAGAAATAAGAAGGAATCCTCGCACAAGAACAATGAACGTAGGAGGAATATTCAAATATTTAGGCAGAACATAAGGTAGAAATGGTAAAGGAAAAACTCACAAAGGCCTAGAAAATGGTCAGAAAGACAGTGCCTCAGCTGCTAGAATCCAGTGCAACAAGATATCCCATGGAGAAGATCAAATTAATTCAGGTATCCTATTCATAGCTGGAAGAAAGAGAAGAAAATATCAAAGTACAGTTGTTATCACTGAAATTTCATTTGCAACATTGCACGCAAATGGTTATAGAAATACAATAGTTCCAAACACTTATTAGTCCACCTGCAGCACCAAAAATGAAATTCTAAGAGGCAAAAACTATACAACTAGACAAAAATTGACATGCGTTGAAATACTAAAGGAAGTGCGCGCACAATGCGTGGGCCAAAGAAGCCCGTAGAGCACACAATGTGCCATATGCACAATTGTGTACGAGAAAAGGCACACACTCCTATGGACGATGCATTTATGGTTCTTGTCATCCCCTCAACCACTTATGGACTAGCTCCCAACTTGATTTGACCCTCAGATCTGAGTTGAATCTGAATGGAGCACTGGTCAAGGACCAAAGGGTTCCCTAAAAGGCCCCTTGTCCACACCAAGAACTAGTTGAATAATGCCTTGAAGACATGTTATAAATAGAGGCCATGGGTTCACTAAGAATTTAAGATTTCCATAGTATTGTTATGCTGCCTCAATCCTCCCTTGAGAATCCTATTTTATCCTTGGAGCAATCTAGAAACATTCCAATAGGCCATTCCACTCACCTCTTGAGGGAATAGGCTTTGATTTCTTCACCATTTTATTTCTTGTTTACCATTGTAAGAAGGGCTCTCCATTAGGGAACTCAAGATCCATCATAAGGAGGAAGAGAAGATTCATAAGTCCTCCTTTCTCTATGGTTTTTTTCCAACTAATATAGTTATCCATTGGTAGCATAATCTTGGTCATTTGGTTGATTGATTTTGGTTCAAAGTTTCTTATGCGTTCTAGTTTTATTTCATTATTTTTTTTTTAGCTTATTTACTTGCTTATTTCATGTTCTTGGATTTTCTAACTCATGCACTAACCTCTATCTTGTCTAGCAGGCTCAACTAGACCTATAAGTGCCCTTTTTTCCCTCACCCAAGTGATGAAACGGACACAACAAATTGGCGACCATACTAGGGATAAGGTATCAATTTCCTCCATATTTGGGCTTTGATACCACTTTGTTTTTACCCATTTTCCTTGTAGGTACAAAAACCGGCCTAGCCTTACCTATCAAGAGCTAAGTTTGGAGATGGAGGAGGATAATTTCATTCAAAATTCCTCCCCCGACGTGTATCTGAACGTGCACGGGTATTTCATCCCACAGGCACACACTCAATGCATTGTGCACCCAAAGTAATTTTATTCTATATGCATTGTGTGCCAAAAGGTCTTTGGTTCTCTACACACTATGCCTCTATATGAACTGTAACCCGCACACCTATCTAGAGTTTCAAAATTGTAAGAGCTTTTGTGATTATTTGAAGGCCCCTAGCCTTCAAAATCTTGCTTTCATGCAATTTTTAAATGCACTCCACTTAGATTTCTTTCCCACATGAAACACTAGTCAAACATAGGCACTTAGGGGGTAAAAAGAACCATATTTCTCCTCTTTTGCTTTTGGTCGCCACATGGATGGATTGTTTGATCTGTAAAAGTTAAGTAGAAATGATTTTCTATCACATATAAAAACACTTGCATTGGGACCCAAAATCAACTTTATTCATTGATTATTCTCTTCTCTCGCACCATAGAGTGATCTTGAGAATTAGAAAGGTGGTTAAGGGGACATTTCATCTCCCTTAACAAAATCTTTATGAGAGGACAAAGCCCCTCTAGGGATCCTCTTGGTTTCTTTTTTGAAACCATCTTAAATTTTTAAGGGCCCATACATGCCCACATGTTGAAAAATTAGGATAGTTTTTGAAATTAATTTCTTAGTTTACATCACTAAGAGACTTTAAAGATCAAAGTAACGGGTCCATACATGTGCACATGCTTGCAATCTAGGATAGTTTTTCAAAGATTTCTTAGTGTAAACAACCTTAGGGAGTTCAAATGATTGGTAAGGACCCATATGTTCACATGCTAGTTCTTTAGGGATTTTAAAATTCAGCAAGGTTGTACCAATGACATCTAGTAAGATAGGTAATCAAGATTTGTAAGGACCACAGGAAGTCCACATGTTCCAAATTTACACCTAACTTATTAAAATTTGGCATATTTTATCACTTGCTCACACACAAAGTCACTCCTCACTCACATAATTTCATCTTGAATTGTGGAGGTTGAAGTAGGTCTTCTCCAAAGGAATTCCAAAGCGTCCCACTATTTCTTGAAGAAATTATCCACACCCACTTAATTCCAATGAGATTGGTTCACACCTCCAATATCTCATCCCACCACATTTAAATTGTTTTCAAAAAACTCACTAAGTTTTCCTCCAAAGGAGGTACCAAAATATATTTTTTAGTCTAGGTAGGATATCGAGGGTAGGCATCCAAATAACCCCTTGTTATCTGGTTCTCACATTTTCAAACCTTAGAAGTTGACAAATAGGTAACTTTAAAATCATCCAAGTTAAGTGTTCCTAACACCATAAGGCCGGGATATACCTGTGAAGGGTCAAAGACTGAGGTCCTATTGTTATGCGCGTCCCCCCTTGAGTCACCCAACTCTTGGAAGGGTTCCATCCCATGATCCATTTTTTAGGCCAAAAATCTAAATGTCGCACTTTGACTGAGGTACCTAGTGGCCAAATTTAAGACATCTACTCAGGTGGAAATTATGGGTTGAAATTGCACCTTGATCAGATTTTGTGTGGCTATTGGGAAATATCGCCATATCTTTTGGTATATGCACCCTCTACCCATCATTATAACTTATTGTTTCATCCTTCACTAGATCCTCTTTCGGTGGCCTCATACCCCACTGTTGAGTGCTCTTGGAAGGTCCAATGCTATTTGAGAGGAAGGACGATAAGTCTTTTTAGGACACGAACATTTGTTTTCTTTGTTCTCCCATGTGGAAAAAATCCACCTACCCACATGTATGCTTATTTATATTTGATTTATGTATGATACGCATTTAATTACATGAAATTGTGAGATATATTGTGAAGGCACAAATTATACAAGTTTCTTGTTCATTTATTTCTCTCATCGCCATTTTCACACATCCACTTTACTAGTCGGACATCATAGGAGACCCACAGAATCCCCGTCGTTCTAGATGCTTGTAAAATCTCCCTCCTATTCTCAGAGGAATTCCTAGTCTTTCCAACTCACCGATGTTACACATTATTTTCGTCATCCCTATGACTGTTAATGATGTAAACCTATATGTTGCCTTCAGAGGGGTCAGTGGCCTGAGTTCCTGAAGAGAGAAGGGAGAAGAACTTTTCCTGAGAAAAGAAGTTGCATTTTCCTGTGTAAAATCCTTATAAAAAAGGAAGTTCGCAGGCTACCTATGTATTAGGGTGTGAGAATGCCTGATCCTCGCAGGCTGCATCATAGCTAGGGTGAAAACAGTTTGCAAGTTGCACTATAATTAGGGTGCGAGAATGCTTACATGTGGGAAAAAAGAGTGTTTTCTCGAATCTTCTAGAAGGAGAAACTTCCATGGTGAGGTGGCATCCGAATGGTTTGGATATTACTCGCTTTCATGATTTAGTGGGATCATCCTAACCTCCTCACCTTATCCTCTTCAACTTATAAAAGGAGAGGAGCTCTCATGGAGAAGGGGTTCTTGAGCTTGTTATCTTTTGTTAGCTTGGAGCTTTTGGGATTTGGCTTGGAATTATTAGCTTGGTTAGAGTGGATTTGAGATTTGATTTGTCAAGATAGATTATGAGTAGCTATCAGATATATGCTCTCAGAATTCTTGGAGTGAAAGTGTGTGGGGAACGAAGGATAGTTGGAAGGGACCTTACGGCATCAAGGCCATGGTTGTAATCTCTCTTTCACATTTAATATGATACAGTAATATGATTCTTTCATATAAAGCTTGTTGTGTTTTATTGTATGATTCCTTGATCACATACATAGGTTTATATTGAGTTTATGCCATTTCTATCACTTTGGTTGGTTGCGTTCTTTTGCAGGTTCATCATTGTATGAGCATTGGAACGGAGCTAGCATGGCGATGGCAAGAGGAAGCGACATTTAAATGGTATGTCACTCATCCCTCTTTAGTTAGTAAATTCAATATCTAAAACTTAAGGAAAGCATCATGTTTTTTCCTGTTTTGTTCTAGATCTAGGTGGATCTAGGGAGATCTATTAGTGTCCACACCTACCAATTAGTCCAATAACAAAATTGGCGACTCCACTGGGGAACGGATTGTTTCCTAGTTAGTCTAGTTTCCCTTGCTTTGATTGCTTGTTTTCTGGTCTCTGAGTCTGTGAGGAATCCATCCAGACTCTATGGATCTGAAAGTTCACTCAAATTTAGTCCTTTTTCAAATTTTTGCTTGTTTACAGGCATTCTCGCACTGTACCCTTTAGTGGCCTGCGAGAATCATTGATGTTCGCACCCTACTGTTCAATTAGGTGCAAACTTCTCACACCCTACCAATGTATAGCCTGCAAGAATACCTAATTCTCACACTGCACTCTATTGCTAGGCTGCAAACTTGTTTGTAAACTTTTTTGGATTGGGTCTTTTCATCTTTTGATGACCCAGTTTTGGTTTGAATAGCTGCATTCAACTTTTGGAGCCTATATTGATCTATTTACAGTCTTCTTGACATTCTTTGAGTTTCTTTTATCCATATTTTTTTTGTTTGGTTTTGAAGGATTAGTCTCTTTCTTTGAATGTATTTCAATTACAAAGCATGTTTTTTCTTTAGAATTGCTTAGGGAAAGATCAGATTTCTTCTGAATAGTTCTCTTTAAAAGAGAACTTTTAGTTTGGGTTTATTTGTTGTAATAAAGTTCATTATTTCTTTTAGTGAATTTTTTGAAACAAAAAGATTTAATTTCTTGCTTTATATTAGATTGGGGGAATCCTTGCATTTCAAGTAGCGAAATTGCATGATTCTTGGTATTGTTTGATCTTAAATTATGATTCTTGGCCATGAATCGTGCATTGGTGTTCAGTACCTTTTTCTCATTTCTTGAGAATCTTGATATTGATGAGTTTAAT
>JASDQU011378199.1:20099-30642 GCA_032191745.1 Picea mariana | reverse complement strand
ATGAGTTTATGATGTATTTCTAACTAAAAATTCCAACTCAGTTTCTAATTCTGAAGGAGTTATAACATTGTGCATTTTATCTGAATCTTCTTCAAGAAAAATCCCATCAAAATAATCCATGGTGTCCCAAACATTACAAACATTTGGGAGTTCATATTTACATTTCATCTTGGTAAATGCTAGAAAATTGGACTCTATTTCATAGCATCCCATCTGTACTTCACGATACACAACTTCGTTTGTGGGTTTCCTAGGATCTTCAACATGATACTTTCTTTCCAATTCTCTATTCAATCTAAACGTGGAACCATTTGGAGTAGGAATGTTGGCATAAGTTAAGTCCATTTGTAAATTACCAGCCAAGTCTGCAGCTATTTTCCTTGATAGAAACATACCCCAAGAATTAGGTACATCAATCACAACTATGTCCATTACTATCATGATGTTTGGGAATGCAGCTAAATGTACTTGTAAATCCTTAATCAAACCACGCACCTGAATTGTTTTACTGTCCATGGCACAAATGTTATGATAAGGTATTGAGATCCTTAAGTTTAATTGTTCCATAACTTTCTTAGTCATAACATTTGATCTTGCTCCGAAATCAAGCATGCGATTGTGGAGAACAAAATCATTCATGAGAAAAGAAAGATAAAAGGGTCTATTCTTTTCATTTCCCCTATCCATATTTTGCAAAATAACAGGGGCATCCTAATAAGATACTATTGGTGTCCTGTCAACATTGTTCAAAGGAGGATTATCTAAAGCTTTGAGTAATTTTTCCCTCTCAGATGGAATCTGTAATGTTCCGAAGCCAAGAGCCTAAGAACATTTCGTTTTTTCATGATTTTTAAATTGTTTCTTATTGTGGCATTTCGTCAAACACTTGCTTACTATGGTCCTTTAGACTACGCTTAGGGTTATAATGATGGTTTATATGTGTATTTGCAACAATAGATAAGTAGATAAAGAAATGAAACATACCACAACCATATGCAAGATCAACAATATGATAGACAATCCAAAAATGATTCAGATCTAATCTTTATTCATAATAATAAGAACTTGATACAAGGATGATGTATATCTAGAATGATCAACAGATGGATCCAATAAACATAATAGAAGCTACTACAAAATGCTCCCGGGAAGAAGATGAAAGCCTCTAAAGGATGGATACACAATGAAGACCGAACACAAGAAGAGATCTAGGTCATATGCAATGCCAAACCCCCAATTGGAAAGGCTTTGGTACCACTATAATGTTCCCAAGCCAAGAGCCTAAGAACATTGCGTTTTTGCATGATTTTTAAACTATTTTTTATTGTGGCATTTTGTCAAAAACTTGGTTACTATGGTCCTTTAGGTTACACTTAGTTTTATACTGATGGTTTATATGTGTATTTGTGGAAACATATAAGTAGATAAAGCAATTAAACATACCACAACCATATGCAAGATCAACAATATGATAGACAATCCAAAAATGATCCAGATCTGATCTTTATTCACAATAATAAGAACCTGATACAAGGATGATGTAGATCTAGAATGATCAACAGACGGATCCAATAAACATAATAGAATCTGCTACAAAATGCTCTCGGGAAGAAGATGAAAGCCTCCAAAGGCCGGATACACAATGAAGACAGAACACAAGAAGAGATATAGGTTGTATCCAATTCCAAACCCCCAACTAGAAAGGCCACGCTCTAGTAGAAGAATGAAATCCTCAATAATTCAGCCCAACTGAAGAAAACAACAATTACATAAGGAAAAAAAACTAGTGTACAACAACATTTCTAATTACAAAATGAAGCTATGGTACAAAAATAAATATAAGTACATAATGACATAATGAATGAAATAATACAAAACTGAAATAAAAGAGAAGGGTTAGAGATATGTTACAACCATCCATGCAATGGATGGAATGAAGCCACAAGTGTCTGAAACATCCTTGTCCAAGATGACTCACATACGACCCCTTCCCAAGTTTTATCAACTTGGAACTTTTCATGAGAAAGAACCAACCAAGAATCATGCTCCTTCCTCTATTCAACCAAACATGGGAGTTTGACAAGCCATGTAAAATTTTAATACTTTGTTGCATATGATTGTCAAGGTGGAAGGGCAACCAATACTCATAATGATATGAAACTGATAGGCTGAAATTGCCTTCAATTTCCCCATAATTTTGCATTAATTCATCTCTTGGTTGAGAGGTTGAAAATGAACATACCATAGGAACATTCATATTGTTTTCCTCAAGGTTTTCAAAGTTATCCTTTAGAAAGATTGGTTCCTCGGGAGGAGGGTGGGGACTTGAATTATCTAGATATTCAACACTTTAAAACTCAAATTCCTTTACCTCCTCAAAATAAATGACTGACTCATCCATGGATTCATCTAGAATTTCCTCATGAACTTCCTCATCTTTTTCACTGTCAAGCTCAAGTTCAAGGGGGTCTGGATATTCAACATAAGTCTCTGTAAAGTTAGCTTCCATGATTTCCAATTGATCTTACATGTCCATAAATTGTTCAGTCATGGCTTCATATTGTTTAGCATAGGCCAACTATATGTTCAAAATTATTTCTTTAAGCTCCTCAATGGGATCTAGTGGAGTATCTATTTCTATATCTAAACTGATAGTTTCTATATCTAAAAGACTCTTCCTCTTCCATTTTCCCATAAAATCATCAACCAATTCATTTTAAATTTCATCTTGATCATCCACAAATCTTTCCAAAAAGTCATGCATAAAATCTCGTATGGTATTGATCGAATTATCTTCATGAAGAAGAAACCAATCACAAGAAGATCCCTGACCCTCCAAAAGAGTCCAGGAAAAAAATTTCATAAGAGCTTCCTCATGGATAGGTGGATAATACCATCCATCAATTAATTGCCCAAAGGCCTTCACATGAGCATAAGCATCACCACCATTACAAAAATTAGACAAATTATCATTAATATCTTCAGGTATAAAATTACAACAACCAACTATTCCTAAAAAATCAAAAGGTTTTACGAGGCAACCCATTTAAGAAGAAGAAATTTGGGACCCAAAAGATTACCAAGGATCAGACAAGAAGGGAAACATGCTAACTTCATCCAAAAACTTTTTCAAGTTCAAGGATGAAGCCAAAACAAGCCATCAATTCCTTCTTGAAGAATACTTTGTCAAATTATTTTAAAGTGGAGTCGCTAGATGATCGATTTTATCTAACAAACAAGAGCATCAAACAAAGCAAAAACAAGAAGGAAAACAAAAGTTAAATTATTAAGTTGGAACAAGAATTGGATATCAGTGAGTGCTTCTTCTTCAATATTTTCAAGTAGCCTACAAGGATTGCTCCCTATAGTATACTTGATAGACTTGTTTAATGGAGTTTCCACTTGAAGAGAAAGCAACCAAAAATATCCAATCCAAGTTAAAAAAATTTGGGACTAAAGTTTATTGTTTAGTTCTTAAAAAATAAGTTAATTAAGTTGTCTAGACCAAGGATAAAAGACTTATCCTCGAAAACGATGCCAAAGATGTTGTCGTCCTTATACACACTTGCAAATGTGAGTTAAGTCCTTCTCACTTAGTGTGTCCTCGGAGGAACAATGCCTAGGTTCAAATCCCACGTTGTCACTTTGACTTGAACCTCTTCCGTCTAGGCTTACTCTTAGGGAAGACAAGGGGGGTAGACCCCAGTTACTAAATGAGATTAACGTTTGATTCTAGGATTTGGTTTTAATTAGTTAAAAGGTTAGGGGGAAAGATATAGCCTATTATGCAAAGGCAACAATGGAATGGGCAACAATTCAAGATGACAAGCAATTCTTTTCCTAGGACAACTAAGACTAGTGCCTACGATTGGGAAAGGGGTCAACTAAATTTTGAGGGAGGTTGATTACAAATATTACACAATGTTACAAAGATTACAATTAGATTAGATACAAACTAGATACAAAAATGAAATAAATAATGTCTAAAGGTTACAAAAAAGTTATACTACACAAAAGATGCAAAGATACAAAGATACTAATTGAAATTGCTTGTATGTGCAGGAATTTAAAGATGCTCAGATGGAGACATTCATCAACACAACAAGCCTAGCATGCTCAACAATAGAGTGTCTCCCAAAGGGATGCACTACTATATTGTGACTACTTTCAATGGAAAACAAGTTTACACAAGATCCAACAAGAGAGTGCCTCCAAAAGATGCGCAACTTCTTGAGGGACCAAACCCAAGATATGAACACAAATTAACTGAAAAGGAAATGCTTGAAGGGAAAGTTTCCAAAAGTGCAACTATGACTACTTAGATATTGATCCACAACACATAAATTAAACTTGCATGAAAGAAATATGAAATTAAATTTGCTTGTAATATTAGTTAAGTGTCAACCACAAGTGATATATCAAGTTGATGCCCAAAGTTGTAGAGTGGATTAAATAGTTTATTAAGATTTATTATGTGAAGAGTGACTCTTAGATAAGTGTCAACCCAATACTCCCCCCACTTGTACCAAGTAACTTCCGGGTGCTCAAGAATTATGGCAACAAGGCCTACCTTATCTCCACAGGTCAGCCCAAGGGAAAAAATTACTCTTGGAAAGGAAACTGAGCGCCACGAGACCGCCCCCCGACTATCACCTTCCGTTGCTTCCTCTAGTCCTCGTTTAAATGGAAAATTTGGGTCAGTAGAGGTGCCCTATTAAGTCTAGTTGATTATTAGGCCTATGGACTAACTTAATTTTAGTGTATAGGTGTGTAAAAGTGAGATTTACTTGCACAAAAAATGTGAAAAGGTGTCAAAACCAAAATATTAAACTTGCAAGAAGCGAAGATCTAAACCATAAGATTGTTACTTGAAAAGAATGGAAAGAAAATTAACAATATCTTGCAATGAAAAACAATTAATTTGCCTTAAACCATTATGACATGCCCATGATATTTATCAAAAGATAAGTGCTTGAGAAATAAAATTGCAAAATGAAAGGAGACTTAAAGCATGAGATAGATCCTATGCCTCCATGGGCTTAAGCTAGCATTAGTGGTGTGAGATATACTTATAGAATATTTTAATCCATTTAACACAACACATTAGAAATATATAGCTAAGCTAGCCTTATGATTTTGGGGGTTGGCTATGCCAACTTCACATCTAAGGTGTAGGCAACTAAAGAATGAAAGAAAAACTTGAAAGGAAAAACCTAAATACAAACCATTCACAATGGCACAAGGTTGAGGCAAGCCTTCCCCTTTTTTGCCAAAGGGGGTTGGAAAAATAAACAACTAAACTAAAACAACCTAGCCACACAAGCTTGTCCTAATGACAAGTGGGGAAAAGAATAAAAACTTGCTGAAAATTTAAATGAGAATGCAAGCCACTTGGGGACCCCTTTGGGCTTGCTACAATACTTGGAAAAGATAGAGAAAATGTTGAGAATTGTTAACCAATAAAAGGAGGGGTCCTTTGTGTGTTTTGTGACTGAAAATGGGCAGCATCTACCCTTAACCTGGCAAGAACCTGCAAAAACCAACAAGCTATTGCTTACTGAAAATGTTGCCAAACACAAAGAAAAGTTAAGAAATTTTTTATTTTTCAACATAAATTTTCTGCATAAAAATTTCAGAAAATAATATTGATTTATTGACCTATATAAGAGTGTTAGCAAACCAAATATGATATGGAATGAATAGAAAATAGATCTAATAAAGAAGAAAGAGAGGAGTTTGAGTTAGGTTATGAAGGAGAGCTTCGAACTTGAAGCCAACCTTACAAACCCTTGAATCAACCTGCAACTTGTGAAACCAATGTGAGATCAAAGTAATAGTTGATAAGATAAACAAGTAATACAAACTGATTTTCACTACTTAATATCCTACTCAAGTATATCTACAAATACACTATTGTATGATTTATCCAAACCAACTAATTTGTTTTAGATATTTACTCTAAATCTCAAATAAGAAAAACACAAGGAACAAGATCACCTCCAAAGCATGTGCACCAAGACAAAATATCAATAACACCAAGATCCTCCAAATCTCTTTCTTATTAACCAAATGAGGAGGGTGCAACAACTAATTGCTACAAGCTCCTCTCCAAAATAGAGTAAGAATGAGTAAAAGCAAGAATGGAAGATGAGAGATGGATGAGGCAAGAATTGGGTAGCATAACATTAGCTCAAGAGATGGTGAGAAGTGAGTGAGGGAGGGCTCTTATTTTTTCTTGGGAAGGAAAGGTTACCCCTCTTGGATGAGAGCCAAGTGTCAAAACCCAATTCAAAGTGAGAATCTCAAGAAGGGGGGGGGCAACTCTAGGGTTTTGGTATGGATGGATGAAGTGGAAATGAGTTGGAGTGTGTTGGTCAGGCTTTGACAAGTCAAATGATGATTTGTAAGGTCTAGGGAGGTGCACCAAGGAATAGAATAAGTCTCCCATCAATTTTTATTTTTATTTTTTTACTTTTTGGAGACTTTCTAGAAGGGGGACACACCTCTCTAGGGAAAGTGGTGTTTTTTCTTAATGGCTAGGTGAGGTGGTGATGTGAGGGATGGAAAATGTTAGGAAAGTGTTTTCTCATCATCTCCCACCTTTAATTTACTCAATTTTCTCAAGATTACAAAAATTGACATTTTTACCATGTCAAGCTTAGCAATTAAAATTGTTGTTTCGACTGACTTGGACTCCCTATGGAAAAACACCTAGCAGAAGTTGTCTAATTGAGTTGAAAATTGGTCCAACGGTGTAAGGGGTGTCATTCCATTTCTTTTGAGCACAAATACCCCTAACAAAATCCCAAGGACCTATTTTTTACATTTTAATTAAAATTAATTAATTAAATTACCCAACCTTAGACAATTTTAATTAATTAAAAAAAACCTATATAGACGCGACGAAATTCCGTAAAACTTATAGAGATGTCTTACATAGTCATTTACATCATTCCTAAACACTAGGTACCAGAGGATGACACCATTATAATGCCTTTGACAACTTTGGAGGAATTATTTGTGAAAAACTAAAGGGAAATTAATAAGGTTGGTTAGGCCATGTTGCCGTCCTTATACACACTTGCAAACATGACCTAAGTCCTGCTCACTTAGTGTGTCCTTGGAGGAACAATGCCTAGGTTCAAAGTCCACATTGTCACTTTGAATTGAACCTCTTCCATCTAGGCTAACTCCTAGGGAAGCCAAGGGGGGTAGACCCTAGTTACTAGATGAAATTAATGTTTATGTTCTAGGAGTTGGTTTTAATTAGTTAAAAGGTCAGGGGGAAATCTAGCCTATGACATTAAGAAACAATGCAAGATGAAATTGTTATGTATGACAGTCAGGCCTTTCCCTAGGACAACTAATACTAGTGCCTAAGATTGGGTAAGGGGTCAACTAATTTAAGGGGATGTTTGTTACAAGATAATTATAAGTTAAAAGTATTACAACAATATAGACACAACTAGATACAAAAGAATATATCAGATATGCAAAGTTAGACTAAGCTAGATACAAGATGTACAATATACTAACAAGTGCTTGAAATGTACAGGAAAATAAGATATACAAGATGAACAACCATCAACACATCAAGCCAAACATGCTCACAATAGATAAAACTCTGTTGGACTACTTATCAATGGAAAAAGACACAAATCACTCAAGACCCAATCAAGAGAATGCCTCCAGATGGATGCACACTTCCTGAAGGATCACACCACAAATTCAAGATATAAAAAGATTGAAAATTAAAGTGCTTAGGATTAGAAGATGTAAACACTTAGATGAATACTCTACAACACTAAATTGACTTGTATGTAAATATAAAGACACTGAGATCCATGTGTTTGCAAGTAGAGAATTAAAATGCTGGAGTTGTAGACCCAATATTAAACTATGTGGTTAAGTACGATTTATTTTAGTCCTATCTAGGTGTCAACCCAAAACTTTCCTTCCCAAGTTACCAAGTGACTTCTAGATGCTCAAGAAGTTAGGCAAAGAGGCCCACCCTAGCTTCGAAGGTCAGCCCTAATATCAGAGTACTTTTGGAAAGGACACCGCGCCCCGTGAGACTGTCCCCAGCCTAGCACCTTCCGTTGCCTTCCTTTGACCCCGTTTTAAATGGTGAAGATGGTTGGTTATGGTGTCCTGTTAAGTCTAATTAATTGATTATTAGACCTAGGAGATAAGTATTGCGATGTGTGTTTGAGTGATTGTAGCTTTCTCAAATAAAGTTTCCAAAATACTGAAAATGAGTGTGATCTCTTAAACCATGAAATTGCAAGTTCTAAAGTTGTTGAGTTATTGCATGTAAAGTTTAAGAACTGACAAAGCTGAATGTGAAGGCTGAAGCCTTTGAGACACAAGATTGCACGTTAAATTGCTTAATGAGATTATTACATGTGAAACATAAAGCAATGTAAACAACTTGCGGAAAGTAAAATGATTGATTAAGCCCTTAAGATATCGATACTTGCATGCAAGTACATAAGATATAAGTATAAGGAACAATTTCTTGCATGTAAAGTAAACGACAAAATCGAAAGGTTAATTAACAAATTAACGCATGCATATGTGTTGGGTGAATATTTAAGAAAATAAAGATTGCATGCAAGGTAAAAGAAAATGAAAGCAAAAGATCTACAATGCCTCCACGGGCTCTAAGCTAATCATTTATGTGTGTGTGATCTACTCTAGATAATTTTAAATTTAATCATGCATGTAGATATCACAACTAACTAGCTAACTAAGAAGTAAAGACATAAGGGAAATTAATCTAGAACATGCAAAGTAAAGACTAGAAAGAAAAAGGAATGAAAGCCACTTGGGTACACTTCTTTGGGCTTGCGTACAATGATTTGGAGAGAAGAGAAAGAAGAGAAACCATTACCACTCTTTAAAGGAGGACTGGAAAGGTGTGTTGTGCTTGAATTTGGGCAGCATGCCATCTTGTACTGGTAAGAACCTGCAAAAATCAGCAAGCTATTGCTTGCTGATTTGAGCTACAACACACTCCCAAAAGGGTTATGAAATTTTTGTTCTTCAACAAAAACTTCGTACATATAGAAACCATATTTTTATATTGATTAAATTGACCTATCTAAGCACTTTATCTACTAAAATCTGAAATGAAATATCATAAAGATAATAAAAAAACTTTGGAGTGTTAATGAGCAGTAAGAGTAGATCCTTGCTTGGATCTATCCCAATAGCTCTCCCTGAAATGACCTGCAAGCCTCAAATAAAATGTGAGATGAAACAGATAATGATTGCATACACATATAACATAACCTAGTTTTTATCATTAGTGAATGCAAAACACATAAGCTAGCAATTATACAATTACCAAGCCTAGTAGAGTAAACTAATTTACCCAACAATCTATTTGATAACGCAATAATATTCGAAAACCAAGAGCGATATCACCTCATGATCATATGAAGAATCCAGACAAATCTTGAAATCCGTGAGTCCTCCAAAGCTATTTCCTTTATATTATCCAATGGGAAGAGGTTGTAGCAACAATGCTGCTACAATCTTTTCAAGAGAAGAACCAGTGAAGCAATGTGAAAGTAATGAGAGAGAGAGAGAGTGGGATGGTGAGAAAATAGTAGCATAACAGTACAATAATGAAAGGTAAAGAATGAGGGAGTGAAGGGTTTCTTTTATAGCCTTGGGAGACCAAGAGACCCCTCTTGGATCTTCAACACTTGTCAAATATCCAAAGGGAAAGACAAATCAAAGGGAAAATGCACCAATGAGAGTGTTAGCTTTTAGGGTGAGGAGAAATGGAATGTAAGGTAAGTGGATGGGTGAGTTGGCCTCCCAATGAAAGCGTATTGGCTAAGTAGGAGACTGACGCTTTACTTCAAGTAAATTCCCAACTTAATGCTTGATGTTTCCACTCTATCCAATAAAGAAAATGTATGCTTCCAATTTGTAAAGAGAGAAAGCGTGAGTTCTCAAGGGAAAAGGCGTGAGGAATGGGAAAGAGTGTGGAGGGAGGTGAGGATCACATTCCCAAAAGGCATGTGAGAGGTGGAGGAAGGAAGCCATGCTTTGAATCAAAACAAAATCAAATTTAAAATTTGATGTTTCCACGTTCTAGAAAGGAAATGCGTGAGTTCTAGAGGGAAAACATGAGGTACTTGAGGAATGCGTGAGGTATGTGAGGTGAGTTGGCTTGGAGTGTGGAGTCCACACTCTTGGATGATGTGGAGGGGAATGATGTACCTCATGAGGAGGGGCCCTCAACCCATAATCAAATGAATTATCAAATAAATGGATGGAGTGGGGATGCATTCCTTAGAGAGGGACGTAAATCCCAAAGTGGAGAACTAAATGAAGTGGGTAAAGGTGGATAGAGGTTAGGAACTGTTAAGCCCTAATATTGGCTCATTACCCCTTAATTGGGGAATATTAGATTAGTAATGTTATTTTATTTATGTCGGCTTTAGGCCATTAGTTGTAATTTAGATTAGTAATGTTATTTTATTTATGTTGGCTTTAGGCCATTAGTTGTAATTATACCTCCTAGTCT